>CAUYQG010224202.1:0-37383 GCA_963574415.1 Tarsius wallacei | reverse complement strand
CGCCCGGCTAATTTTTTGTGATTTTATTGTAGAGATGAGGTCTCGCTTGCCCAGGCGGGTCTCGAACCCACGGGCTCAGGCAATCCACTCACCTCAGCCTCCCAAAGGCGCGGGATTACAGGCTGAGCCACCAAGCCCGGCGGTGACCAACTTTTAAGGAGGTAACATGGCGTGATTATATGCTGACTGGGCTATTCCATTAGAAGGGCAAGTGAATGCTGTTGGGTTTTTATAGGAATGAAATCAGAATAGGCAGGCAAGATGGAGTGGGATCTAGGACCTTGGAGAAGTTAGTCTCAGTAGGCAAAGGGACAGTTCGTTGTCGTCCGTGTCAACAGGGAAGGCAGTGTTTTTATTCACTTAAATCCACTTAAATTGTGGGTCTATTTGCAAGTCATTGTCTTAGATACCATGACCAAAACAAGACAAAAATTTGTAATCTCGTGGAGCTTAGGTTCTGTGGTGAATTGGGGGCATATGCAGATTAGTTTCCTAAGTGTGGCATTGGGAAAATGAGATTGTACTCTTCCCATTGCTCCCACTTTCCCAGTGAGTAGCTGAGAAAGCCAGTGAAAAGGGCATCTCCCCAGTTCTTCCTATACACCCATTAGCTGGCTTCCTCTGAGGGTTCTGTCCTCACGACCCCACCTGAAATGGAGGTGTAAGTCTTCAAGGAGCAGTTGGTGTAAATCAGCTAGACAGTTCTGCTCTGAATCAAGTACTTTAGAGTTTGATGTAATTTGAGATACATTTCAAGTAAAGTGTAAGTTATTTTGGAACTTCCTTTACTGTAATTGCCTAAACTCTACACATCAATTGGAGAGGCCAAATATCCTTTATTGTTTTCTGTTTCAGTGTGATAGAAAAGCTCTGGACCAAGAATCCAGAGATGGGGGCTTGCCTGGGGCCTTGGACAGGTCCCTTGTCCTCCTTGGCCTGAAGTTTGCTCACTGAAAGATGAGTGATTTAATTTATGATTATCCTGAAAATGTGGCTATTATATCACTTGACATTAGTATGAGGGAAGAGTTTTCCTAGTCACAACTTACTAATCGGGTAGTTTAAAAAATAACAGCTTTTAGTTCATGTGTGTGGCAACTAGACTTTAAAGCAGAGTTTTCTAAGCTTTAGACACAGTAGAAAGATCTTGATGGATTTTGCCATTTCTACATAGTATTCTAATCTTTATTTAAAAGTATTACTTGCTTAATACTTTTGAAATTCACTTTTTGGTGTAAATTTATTTTAAGAAGGAAGACTATCACTTTGATAAATGGAAAATTAGTTTCTGTGAATAGAAGAGTACCTCAAAATGTAGTGGAAAACAAAGCAGTGTTATTAAATTCTGGCTATATAACATTGCCGGTGAAAACTGAGTCCAAAGTCTACCCTTTATTAAAAGGTGTCTTTAGTAGACAATATCAGGTAAGAAAAGTAGAAGACATAAATGCCAAATTGAGTCTTTCTGCATGATATAATCAAAAGAGCTTATGATTTTTCTTGACTACTACCTGACTCCAACTCTGGGGAAACACGTTAAACCACTGCAATTTCTTGACTATCGATGGCAAGCAGAAATATTAACTTTTCTTAGTTTAAAGGCATTTATCTAGCTACATGCAGATGGTTGTTGCTAAAGCTTTCTGTAAACCACATAAGGTATTGACCAGCATTATCTATATCAGTGTTAGATGATATCAGGATAACTGATATCCTGACCCCACAGGAGTTTCTAGTCCTATCTGTTTTCTGCTCAGGATAAAAACAGGGCAGCTCCTCCAATGCCTGTTTTTGGGAGTTGAGAGAGATTTCCCGGGCCAGCCTTGTCATACCATCACTTCTGGGCCCAGTATTCCAGACATGAAAAAAATCCTTGCGGATTCTTGATTTAGCAGTCTCCGTTACAAAAACAAAAATTCCAACTTCCTCATAAATCGGGTATCAACATATTGTCCATGTCTGTCATCATCACTGAAGGAATGAGATTTTTAGCACAGCAGTGTGTTTTGGTGTTTTGGGATAGCTGTGCACTGACAGGCGTTAAAGCAGTCTCTCAGTTTTTAATTGTATTGGATGGAAATTGTCCTGCTTTCTTAAATCCTTCTTGGCACATAGTAGAACATAAACATTTAACGTATTCATCCTTTGACTCAGCACCGTGTGATTATACAGTGACATCCTCAAATCTTGCTCCAGTATGGAGGACCATTTGCCTCTGTACTTGCCTCAGACTAGTTTTTAAAGTAAATGGGGCTACTTTTAATGTTTTTTGCTCTTCCTTGCTTCTAAAACTGCCCGCCTAGTAGCTTGTATCCCTCTTTTAGGTGTCGTGTGTTGGAAAAGCATTTGGTCAAATGTGTGTCTGGCTTAAGAATAAACAGATTCTAAGAGAGTAGTGCTTGAGCTTCAGTGTAAGGTTTTGGTTTTTTAAATATGTGGATTTTTTTCTCTTCCCTGTTCTTGGCTGTGTTCAGAAAGTAGTGTTTTGCTATATACTTGCTTTGAACAGCAAGATCTACTTTGTTTGACCAGAGGCATTAACTTATTTATATTAGAAACTAATCTTAGAACTATCCCATGTAGACACACAGGTGTTAGACTAACTGCCTAGTTTTCTCTCCAGGTATTCAGGTTTTAGATTAGCAATATGGAATCATACCCTCAGTGTGAAGCAATGATTTTGATTCTAATAGAACTTGCTTTACAAAGAATGTAAAAATGGCGGCATCTAGCCATTCCAGGACTTTAAGACAGAGTTTATTGCTTTTCTGTGCCTTCCTGACACATAACATCCCCCAAATTTAGATATTTTCTTCCATGATCTTTGGAACATTTTGCTTTTTGGTTACATTTATTTCCCATCAATTCAAAAAAAATTCTCACAGATTAAGAAAAGTAATTATAAAGCACTGTAGCAAAATATTGACTGAATAGTTCATTTTTGGCAACAAAAACGATATAGCTTTGGCTTTGAATTTATGGTGTTTGCATAGTGTATAGAATATTTCATATGTCTATATCAGTTTAATGTTACTTTAGGATAATTCTGGTTAAGGTGCAATTTATTGGAATTGACAATCCAGCACTTTTCTAATTGCACAGTGAAAAATAAGGAAACTTTTCCTGTGGTTCGAGATGGAAAAAAGCTAGAGGTATCTAAAGCATTTGCCTTCTATTTTAGTCTTCACTGTATTAAAATTCATTTTAAACTAATTAGTAGATTAGTAGAATAAATGCTGAATTATCTGGAATTGAGAGAATTTTAAAAATTATATCACTTTCATATCATTTGAAGTTCTCAAAACAAAACTTTGTATCCTTTTAAGCTAACGAGAGTGAGTTTCGGATCTTTGTAAAGCGCTTTTTTTTTCTTTTTTGTAAAAAAATACTTTATGTATGAGAGAGTTTGCAGTACCTGCTTAAGTACCTCAACAAGTGACTAATCCAATGAGTTGCAAATAGTAGCTAAAGGTAGATTTTTATATTATTTTCCATCCAGGATTAAGGTAGATGATTTGCCGTTTTGTTTGTTTACTAGATGTTTGCTTTATTTTACTTGTTATGCTCCACCAAGGTCTGTCCTGCCAAGGGGACAAAAGAAGCAACTATTTTGCTATGAAAAGGAATTTTACCATACACAGTCATCTGTAAATAACCCCCAGATATAAACTGAGTGTCATTTGTTTCCTTGATGTATTTTCCCATTTAGACCTATCATATCCCAACTTTTGACACTGATACAACAATTCAAAGATAATTTAGGTAGAATGCAAAATAATTTGCAAAAGCATGCCATATGGAATTAGACGATTCCTGTAGTAACTAGGCAAAATCCTCTGGCTTGGGGTGAAATTATGTTCAAAACTAGCGTTTCCTAAGGTGTTCCATGAATCCTGGAATGCTAACCTGTCCAAGAAAGCTGGGATACTTTGCATCTTATCCCTCTTCTTGGAGATTCAGAAGGCACATGTGTATTCTGAGAAGGTACATACATATGCTGCCACATTTCCCCCTATAATTCCTATTAATATTCTGAGGAAGTAGGGCCTTTCGAACAGTTTGAAAATGTGCCCTAAACTACGCCGTGAAAGGACAGATCATATTTAAATATATTGGGTAATCATACCGTAGGGGGAGTTACGCTCCAGCTCCTTTCCTATATTCCCTGTGCTGTGGTCCCGAAACCATTTGTACCATTGTTTAAAGGTCTCAATCATAAGACCTGCACTTTAGACATGAATACTCAATTGAGTGGAGGAACTATACATGATTAAAGCCATCCTCAACAACTCTGATGCAACAAATAACCTGTTCAAATAAGAACTGTGTGTCAAATACAATTGCGTTACGTTGCCTATTAGCTCAACCTTGAAAATAATTTAACTTGATCCGCTTCTTGGTTGGTAGGATCAGCTTAGGTGCATGTGGACTGTTACCTTCATATTTGGTCAGGGAAACTCCAAAAGGAACTATTGTTCATCTTATGTCCATTTCTGGGAAAGCATGAACTACATAAGTGAGGATAAGGATCTGAATTCAAGCCACGTTTTATTATTCTGTATGGGTAAAGTAGATGTTATGAAATGTAGCCTCTAGGCAACAATCTTGGGCTCCCACTGGGCTCTGAAGTTTATTAGAGTTTAATGTCATAATGCTCCTTTGGTTCTAGAACCTGTATATATCAACTAAACTGTTTTTCTTGAAGATTCCCAGTGTTTCAAAGCAATTAATATAACTTCTTTCTGTAAAATGCATTTATTGGAAAGTTAGAATTGCTTAACCAATGTCACGGTCAAAAATTTCTATAAAGGTTCGGGAAATAGATAGAACTAGAACCTGAATTGTGTGTGAGGCACAAGACCTCTAGAGAAAGGAGGTAGCCGACTGCCCAAGAGTTGTAATTCCAGACAGAATCATTGATGGGGTTCCAAATTTGCCATTTCTAGCACAGCGTAATGAGAGAGTAGGAAATCTCTCTTTTAGTTTGTTTCAGCCCTTGATAATTTGGGGTGTTCAGAAAGATCCATAGGTATGAAGGATAAAGCAATTAATTTATTCCTGGGGCCAGAAGGTTAAGTTAAAGTAGTATTTTTTGCACTGGTGTCGACAGACTTAGAGGTAACCAGCTCCTTGTCAGTCTCTAGAAATTTGTGTAGTAAGGCTATTTTGAAAATAGTTAAATGTTTATTCTGAAGAGAATAAAATATCAAGGCCAAGTGAGGATGATGTGCCAAGGGAGAATTTCTCTTCTCCATTTTCATAATCATCCTCTCATTTTACTCCCCAACCATAACCTCCCCTGCAAAGGCAAAGCTCTCATCCTCCCTCTATGTTATTGTGATACATTGCCTCGACTTTCACAAATTGCTGGCTGCTATACATTCTAAAACAATGTAAATAGGCCCGGCACGGTGGCTCTCATTGGTAAACCCAGCACGTCGGGAGGCCGAGGTGAGAGGACTGCCTGAGCCTAGGGGTTTGAGACCAGCCTGGGGAATATGGTGAGACCATGCTTCTACAATAAATAAATAAATAAAAATTAGCGAGCATGGTGGCACGTGCCTGTAGTTCCAGCTACTTGGAAGGCTGAGATGGAAAGATCGCATGAGCCCAGGAGGTCAAGGCCGCAGTAGTCGTGACTGTGCTACTGCACTTCAGCCTGGGCGAAAGAGTGACTCCAGATAAAAAAAGGAAAGCAAAAAGAAAGAAAAAGAAAAAGTAACCAGCTCTTTTATTCTCATTGTTTCTTTATAGTCCCGAGCACCATGCTAGATTACAGAGCAATACATTCAATTGCCTTCAATTTTAAAAGTTTCTGGGACACCATAGGGAACATTTGAAATACTAATGCTGGGAAACCTTATCTCAAAGAACCCTTACATCTTTGTCATGTTTACATATTTTTAATAACTATCAATATTCCTGGCGTTTCCATCAATTGTGAACTGATAATTTCAATACTAACTGAATTCAAAAAAGTTTTAGATGGAGAGACATATATTTTGGTTGAAAATAAGTATAACGGGATAATCAAATGACTTGAGAATAAAAGTACATCATTCGGATACTATTTTGTGGGGGAAGTGGAATGGAAATACAACTGCAGGGGAAAGAAGATGCGAAACTTTTATTTGTAGGTACTTTAGAAAATGTACAGTATGGTATTTATATTCTATGGAACATACTTGAGTGATGTCATTTTTCAATATTTTATTTTGAAATGCCAGTGTGGATACTGTGTCAAAGATTATGTTCTTTGCAATCACCTAAGCTTATGAGGAAACATTTTAGAGGTCAACTTATATGTGTGAGAGGATACATCGTTTTTCAAAAAAATGTTAGAAGTTGTGAGAGCAAAAACGTAAATCATTGACAGAAATAACCTGCTCATTCCTCAGGCCTTGACTTTCACATCTTAAATGATTTCTCTTGCCATCCATCTCTATGACATTATCTTAGATTTTGCAACTACCAAAATCTTTACCTGGTACCAAAAAATTCATTCTCAATTTGAAGCATCCCACCTTCTGGCCAACGCCTCCTCTTGTTCTAGCTTACTGCATCCACTCCTCTGGCTGAACAGTTCTTCAGCACAACTAAGACCTCCAAAATGTTTGCACCCAACCCAACCACCCTTTCACCTTCTCAGGTTGGCTTCAGCCTCTGCCTGACTCAGATTCCGTGGCTCACCTTGGTAATTGCCCACTTCCGGGCCTTCTCAACTCTCTTACCCCTATCCCTCCCTCAACCCTCTTTCAGTCTGCTTGGCAGATGCAGCCAGCCAACTAGAAAAGTGGCAGAGTAGTTCACAACTATGCTAACGGCTCTTTCCTTCAATTGTGACCAGCCTCACTGCACTCACTCACGTGGAGTACAGTGGCACAGCCACGACTACTGCAGACTCGACCTCCCGAGCTCAGGCGATCCTTCAAGTTACCTGACAACCCTCCTACATTTTCTTTGTTGATTTACTCTTTCACATCTGACCACTACTCTACTTTTTCTTCTTTCTTTAAACCTTCAGATCTCCTCCTTCCTCTGCACTCACAAGGTGATTATTCAATTTTTACTTCACTAAAAACAACAGCAACAAAGTTCATCAAAGATCCCACCTACTATTTCTATCAGATCTGGCCATCCTGCCTTCCATCTCTTTGTGGCAGAATTGTCTGTTCTTGGGGCGACCCCTCTACCTATGCACAGACATAATTCCTGCAATTCTTCCCTCTCTCCGAATTACCTCTGTTTTCCCCTCCACTGACCTTTCCTCTTGGTATGGAATACTGTTTTGTTGCCTATCTTAACAAGAAAGAAAAAACAATGATGACAAAGTCCCACATCCTCTGCTAACTAGTGTCTCATTTTGTGTGTGTGTTCACCTTTGTGGCGAAATTCCTCAAGAGAGTTGTCTATGCTTACTTACCTCTGCTTTCTTTCCAAAATGACTTTGTCTCCAGCACTCCCATGAAACTGCCTTATTCAATTCAAGTGTCAATTCTCTGTCATTATCTTTTTCTGCTAGCATTTGACACAAATGCTCTCACTTTGAAAGTGCTTCTTCCACTTAGACTGCGGGGCACAAGGTACACCTGCCCTGGAATCTCCTCCAACCTCACAGACTGTTCCTCCTTAGTCTGCTTTGCTGCATGTGTCCCTCTTCCTATCCTCCCAATACTGGAATGTCCTAGGCTAAGGCTTCAGCAATCCCTCCGTCTGCAGTCATTCGCTAGGGCATCTCATCCTGTCTGGTGGCCTTTTAAATGCCTGTTGTACTCTGATGACTTCCGAATGTTTGTCGGCACCCTAGCCCTCATACCCAAACTTCCATACTCAATTGCCTCCGCATTTCTACTTGTATATTCTAATGGACATCTCGAACTTCACTTGTCAGCTCCTGATTTTCAACTCCTTCCTAGCCACGAACCCACACTTGTCTTCCTTTTCATGGTGAATGGAAATTTCATCATTTAGTTGCTCACACCAAAAATCTTGGAGTCATCTTTGTCTCTTTTTCCTCCTATACAACCAAACCGATTTGTTGAAAATTCAGCTGGGCCTTCAAGACGTACAGAAAAGCCCACCACCCTGCTGCTCCTTGCCTCCTCGAGTCTACCATCGCCTCTGCCAGGTTGAGTGTAACAGCCTCCTTGTCAATCTTCCTGCCCCCTTAGGTTTACTTTTCATCAAGCAACTAAAGAGAGTCAGCCATTCTCTCTCTCTCCTTTGCCCAATGTCCTCCAGTGGCTCCCCATCTTAAAGTGAAATCCCAGGTCCTTATCTTGACCTACAAGGTCCCGCTTAATCTGGCTCCAAGCTCTGACTTCTAGCACTCTCCTTTTGCTTGCTCCATTCCAGCCACATGGGCCACATTGCTGCTCCCTGAGCACGCCAGGCGCTCTCCATCACAGGCTTGTACTTCCTCCTTCTACCCACAATGCTTCTGTCTCAGACCTCCCTGTCTCTTGCTCCCTCTTTCGTGTAGCTATGCCTCGAATACCTATTCATCCAAACTCTTAACTCCATCTAGGTTAGGAGGAAAGCCATAATTTATGAAACTCTAACTAAAGGGTGGTTTTCTGAACTTAATCTCTTCAAGGAATCTCAATATTGCTAGTCCAGCTAAAGTGATATTAATCCAAACAAATCTTGAAGTTGTGTAAATTTGAGATGGCAAAGAAAGAACTCCAATGAAAAGAGAAAGTGTTCCAAAGACATGGTATCTACCCTTTCATCTTTTATTTTTCTTCATAGCATCTGGTTATTTGACTGTCTCCTCTCACTAGAATGGAAGCTCCTTGAGAGCAGGAACCGTGTCTGTTTTGTTCACAGCTATGTCTTCAGAGCCCAGAACAGTCCTGTCACACAAGATATCCTTAATAAATGCTTTCTGAATGAGTGTCATAAAACTTCTGCTAATCCAATCCGAATCATTGGTCTTCAAGCATATTATCCCTCCTCATGAGGCCTGTTTATTTAGGATAAAGATGTTGAGTGGACTAAGTGCTTGGAAATATTACCAAGTAAGACAATGATTCTTACTAGTCAGGGCATCATGGGAACATTTAACTGTTGTGTTAAATGTTTAAAAAACGGATGCATTGAATTCAAATGGTAAAAAAAAACCCAAGAATGCTTTTAGTTCCAAATAATCAAAAAGTAAGATTTGATATTAAGTAGGAGAAATTAATTTTTAGAGTGTTAAATTTATCAAGGAACAGTGCATAGCACAAACCTATTATAGAGGCAACGGACAGTTAAGCCTCACAAAATACAAATTGTCTACTGGGCAATTGGTCTGGATAAAGGAAGACGGGGCTCCTTAACATTTCACTTGATCTCTACTGGGACCTCAGAAACAAATTCATCGTTACTGTGGTGGTCAAACCATACACATGAGGCTTGCTCCTAGTCCAATGGAAAAGAGGAAGTTTGTCGCTCCCTTTGAATTCCTGTGTCGCGTTGTAGACAACCATCCTCTGTTACCCAGACATCACAACTGTACAGATTCCGTTAAGAAGAACCTTTCCCTGCGGCTGCCTGTCAGTGTACAAATGCTGCCTCTTCCGGAGTATTGTTCCCCACTTGGAAGAAGCTGGAGACGAACAGCCAATGTGCAAGGTCCCAGGTAAGTGAGAAGACATGTTCAAAATGTGGCATTCCAGGAAGATGCTTGGATTATTCCTGGAAAAGGGAAAGGGAGGTATAGGATCAGCAAATATCTGGCAAGAGTACTGCCAGTTAGATACCCATGCCAGGTGTCGTTTCCTTTTTCTCACAGGCCTTTTTATTGCTGAACTTCAGTGACCTCAAAAGTTCTTCTCAATATATGACTTTGAGGAGCCACTATCAACTGACTGCTCTGAAGAGCAAACCCATTTGTTATTACTATTCTAATGGAATTTTCAAACTTCTTCACAGGTATGGCGTCAGCTTTCTGATTTTAATTCTATGTAGATAATTTAGCAAAAGATCAAACATGTTATGATGGGTCAACTCATCACAAACTGGGTTAAACGGGATCCACAGAGAATTGAGCTTTCTGCTTGCTGAATTCCAAAGCTGAGTCGTTCTTTCTTTCTTTCGTCGCGAAGTACCTTGAAATTTTCAGGCTACATTGTTCTGGCAAAGCCGAGACCGCACTTCTGGGTTAGACCCCATTTAAGCATGTGTAGGATCACCGCCAACCAACCGCACTGGGAGAGATATGCATGGCTTACCTCTAGCCATTGTTTTGCCCTTGTTAAGGGTTGGGACTCCTAAGACCTATGGTGGCAAGGCGTTTCTTTCTTTCTTTCTTTTTAAAGAAATAGAGACAGGGTCTTGTTATGTTGCCCAGGTTGGTCTTGCACTGCTGGAGAAGAGTGGCCTATCCATACAAATCTAGAGTTCCCAGAAGCAAGCCTACAACAGGTCGTGAGCATTGATATAGTAAGCTAAATTAGCATCTCTGATGCCCACCCAGGAATTGGAAGAATGACTCTAACACATTTATTTGAGAGATGCTATCAACTGTATCAAGCATGCATATGGACCTTTAACATAAAAATGGACTAGAAGTGCATCTGTACTCAGTGACAGAGTAATTCTCTCTTGGTTCTCAACCTTTGAGCAATGCTATAATTCCTATATCACTCCCACTTTTGTTTCCTTTCTAAATTTGGAGTAATCAACCCACTGCCACCACTCAACGCATGACGGTTCTGCTTCTTGGATTCTCGGTTCCCAAGAGATTTTAAATTCTCAAGACAGAATTTTAGATCACTGTGACTTCCTTGCAGAATACTGAAAGGAAGACCCACTGCTTAGGGATCATTAAATATATCAATTTGAAAGGGTTTGGGATGTTTACCAGCCTGATAAAAACTATTCCCAGAAGAACAGGATATTTACATGGTGCCATTGTGTCACCTCACACATTATTAACTAACTTAAAAGTCAATAAATGTATCAGGTTAGTGGAGTGATCTGGCAGTCGGCACCTTCACCAATCTAATCATTACTAATAGTGAGACTGTTCACCGTTACAAGCCTTGTGACATGATGCAATCTGAAATACCCAGCATTACCTGTGAATGTTTTTTTCCAAAAATGTTGAACCTAAGTCAAATCAAACTTCTCTAGATATAACATTCAGAGGGGAGAGACAAGTTAAATTACAACATCAGGAAGCAATCAGAAAAATCCAGAACATGAGGTAACCGACTTGGAGTTTCAAAAAGTCAATGTTTTGGGGAAGAAGGGGAGGGAAGGGATAATTGTGGGTTAAAAAAGACATTCCCAAACGTAATGTGTGAACCGTGATTGGATCCTGGCTTGAAGAAAAATGACTATACAAGATATTTTGGGGAAAAATTTGACCATGCTTGGGTATTAGATGTCGTGAAATTATTGTTTATTTTGTTAGATGGCAATGTAATAAAGGTATTGTGATTCCCAGGGGAATGTCTTTACACTTGGGAGATGCATGCTGAAGTATTTAGGTGTGAAATTTCATGTCTGCAACTTATTTTCAAATGGTTCAACCAGTGGACACAACTAAAATACACAAGTACATATAAACATGGCAATTATTAGATCTAGGTAGATGATAAGGAGGTATTCATTGTCTTATCCTATAAAATTGTTCATACATATGACATATTTTGTAATAAAATGTTGGAGGAGAAAAGCTTATAAAACAAAATCAAAAAATGCCTTCGGGGCTGGGCTCTGTGGCTCAGCTTATAATTCCAGCGTTTTGGGAGGCCGAGGCGAGTGAGCGAGTGGATTACCTGAGCCCACGGGTTCAAGACCAGCCTGGGCAACTTGGTGAGACCTCGTCTCTACAATAAATCAAAAATTAGCTGGGTGTGGTAGCGCACACTTGTATTTCTGGCTACTTGGAAGACTGAGGCAGAAGGATCACTGGAGCCCACTGAGTGTGCCACTGCACTCCAGCCTGGGTGACAGAGTGAGACTCCAAATCAAAAATAAAAAAAGTGCCTTCAGGTGGCTAGGATAGCTTTTCTGAAAGATAGCCGTTTCCTCTCCCAGCATAATCAAATCTTGCCACAGACTTTCTGTGTCTGTTTTTGCATGAGAGCTTACCCACAGTGGACCACAGAAACAGCTGAGTTCTTCACAGACACCAGTGATAAGCTCCTGAGACCCTTACTGGGTAAATACATTCATTCTATGGAGCCTGAGGCCTCTCTGTTTTTTTTTTTCTCTGAGACGAGATCTCGCCAAGTTGCCCAGGCTGGTCTCGAACCCCTGGGCTCAGGCAATCCTCTCACCTCTGCCTCCCCAAGGACTGAGATTACAGGCATGAGCCACCACATCCGGCCACATCCCCTGTCTCAATAGAGACAGGGATAATAAGAATTAGTATATGGTTATGATTTGTTTGATGATCTTTGTTATGTTAAAACTAAGATTGCTAAATTTATTACTTTGGAAAACGTCACAAGATATAGTTTCACACCTTAAGGAAATAGTACTATATTATGAAGAATGCTCTAAGACAATCATCTTTCTGCTTTTCAGCCTACTCTTGGTATATCTTTGTTTCAGCTTTCTAGCTCAGAAACCTCTTGGTTCCTGAAAGATACTGAAATTGGCAGTAATCTTCAGCAAGGCCCAGGGCTTCCCCTTTCAAATTAGGGTGAGGACTCTGCCTTTGGGCACCTGGCATTCTCCTTAGCTGGGCCCAGAGAATGGATTCAGCATGTTTCAGCGTGTGGACTGCCCAGATGTTGACCCAAAGCTGATCCAGAAACCAGGATTCCTTTGTTATAGTACTCAGAGCCCTGCGGTAAAGGAACACTTTAATGAGGAAACCTAGCTATTACTCAGCCGGAAAAAGCCAGACAGCCCGATCCTAGTAGGAGTTAGCTGGATAACTCTGTAGCGCTTTTCCTAGAAGTGTCTTCCCCATAGGCAGACACGTGAGCACATGGAGGACACGCAATGAAATAACCTTCACCATGCACATCTGCTATTTGTTTGCACCATGTCAGTACCGAGCGGAAGCAGAGGCAAGGGCTGCAGAGGAAAATGTCCTTTTAGAGCTTCTCATCTGACAGGGGAGATGGACACACATGCATCTGCAGAGAAGTAATCAGGAATACCCTCCTCTTCCCATCGTCAAACTATCAACTCACATGTGCCGTTAATCCCACTCTCTGTTCTCCCTCTTGTTTGTTCTTTTTTTTTTTTGAGTTGGAGTCTCACTCCGTCGCCCAGACTGGAGTGCAGGGGCCGCTCCCGGCCACCGCAGCCTCGACCTGCTGGGCTCCCGCGATCCTTCCGCCTCAGCCTTCCAAGTAGCTGGAACTACAGGCACGCGCTACCACGCCCGGCTAGTTTTTTGATTTACTGTAGAGATGAGGTCTTGCCAAGTTGCCCAGGCGGGTCTCGAACCGCGGGCTCAGGCGATCCACTCACCTCAGCCTCCCAAGGCGCGGGGTTACAGGCTGAGCCACCAAGCCCGGCTTGTTTGTTCTTATCTTAAGCCAACTCTTCCTCTCGGGTCCTGATCCCACACTGGCCTTGTTACTTTTTATTTTTAGTCTAGATGAGTTTATTCATATTCACATATTTCATCTGAAAAGAAATGTAGCAAACGGGTCAGGTGCAGATAAAAACAATCCAAGCTCACACATCTGGGATCAGGGCTCTCCCAACGTCAGGCGCAGCAGCGACGCTCATCCAATGCCCCTTGGCAGACACAGCCCTGGGCACCCTTGGCACTGCCCATGGAGCAGCAGGGGCAGCAGCTCTCCTTGCAGGATGTTCATCTACACGCTTTGACTTGCAGGAGCGAGCACAGACACAGGAGCCTCCAGTGGCGCAGGAGCAGTTGGGGCCCATGCTGAGCTCAGGTGAGGCTGGAGTTCCTAGGTGAGGGGGTGGAGGCAGCAGGGCAGGTGACACCCTGGGCTTGTTGGAGACTTGCTTCTTCAAGTGTCCCACCCTCCTCCCTCCCTCATCACGTGCTGCATCTGACCGCACCATCCCTCTCAGCTCACACACCGCTCCAATGGCATCTACTCTTTACCAGTAACTGTGCCTCTCACCCCCGAAGACCCAGTCCTCTCTTCTCCCCCGCTTGCCTCTCTCATCACCTCCCTGCAGGCCAGCCTCCATCCCCACCACCACAGAGGCTACTCTTGTTGATCTTCCAGTGGCCTTTAAGTTGCCGAGTTCCATGGTAGCACCTTTGTGTTTATGTTTCTCCATCGCTCAGCAGGATTCAATCCAGTTCTCATCCTTGGAGTGATCTCGTCTCATTTCTTGACACCAGGCTCTTCTGGTTTTCCCTCTACCTTGGAGGATGCTACCTTTCATGCTCCCTTTTTTGTTCTCCCTTCTCCATCTGACCTCTAGACGTCCAGGGGCCCTGTCTTGTGTCTATATACTCTCCTGGGTGACCACATCCAATTCCACAGCTTTAGATACCTCCACACCCCAATGACTCCCAAATCTATATCTCCAGCCCTGACTTCTCTCCCGAATTCTAGATTTGTGTAAGCAACTACCTACTTGATTAATCAATTGACTGATTTATTAATTCCACGAATATTTACTGATCACCTATAAATGCCATTACTATTCTAGATTTGGAGGACAGTTACATCAGCTGAGAACAGACAAAAATCACTACTCCTGTGGAGACAATTAGCAGCATACATAAGTAGATTAGTATCTTAGAGACTGGTAAGTACTTAGGAAGAAAGCAGAGGAGACAGTGAGCATCAGGATAAAGAGAGTATTGTTATTTTAAATATGAAGGTGACAATATCTTATTGAGAAAGTGACACTTGAGTAAAGACTTGAAGGAGGCACAAGAGTGAGCTGTGTGGGTATCTTGGGGAAATAACAATTGAGGCAGAAGGTGCAGTAAGGGTCAAGTAACGGTGGCAGGCGTATTAAGGACTTTGGTTTTTACACTGTTTGAGATGAAAAACTACCAAGTTTTAAGCAGAAGAGTGATATAATTTGACCTTTTTTTCTTTTTGAGTCAGGGGCTCACTCTGTCACACAGGCAGGAATGTAGAGATAAGATCTATGTTGCCCAGGCTGGTGTCAAACTTCTAGGCTCAAGCAGGCCTCCTAGAGTGCTGAGATTACAGGCATGAGCTACTGCGTCCAGCCTTGACTTACTTTTTAGAGGCTTCCTTTGTCTGCTTTGTTGAGAATAGACTCTAAACAACAAAGAGAGAAGAGCTGGGAGGCTATTTTAGCAATTTAAATGATGATGTGTCTTGGCCCAGAGTAGTAGCAGCAAAGATGGTAAAAAGTTTCAAATCATGACTATATTTTAAAGGTAGAGCCAATAGGATTTTCTGACAGCCTGGGTATGGGATGTGGGATGAAAAAAAAGAAAGAGAGAGAAGGGCGAAGGATGACTTAAGTTTCTTTGGCCTGAGCAACTGGAAGGGTGAAGTTGCTGTCAATTAGGATGGAGAATACGATGGGTTGAACGTGTTTTAAAGTTGCCAGCTGTAACAGATAAAATCCAAGCAGTCCAGTTAAATTTGAATTTCAGCTCAACAACAAGTACTTTATTATACGTATATCCCATACAGTATTGCTTATACTGACTCTAAACAATTATTTGCTGGTATTGTACTTTAACTGGGCATCCTTTTTATTTTATTTTATCTGGCAATCCTAATGGGAGGACAGTTTGAGTTGTTGGTTAGACAGAGATGTTGAGTAGGCAGTTGGATATGTGGGCGTGGATTTCAGGGTAGAAGTCTGACTTGATGAAAATATAGGAGACGACAGTAGCCTTTAGGTAGCCTATAAAGCCATGAGATTAGAGGAAGTCCCCAAGGAAGCGAGTATGGATAGATAATTGACCCAAGAAAAGAATCGGGGCTCTTCAATGTGAAGAGATTGAGGATACAAGGAAGGACCAGCAGAGAAGACTGAGGAGAAGAAGCCAATGTGGCAGGATGGAAATCAGCATGTCTCCTCAGTACCTAAGACTCAGTAATATAATACTAGTCAATGGCTGGAGCACAACTACCGACTGCTCCACACACCCCCTCAACTTTTGATTTTCCCCCAAATCCTATCCCAATTCAAGATGGAGCCGCATCCATTCAGTAACTGAGGCCAGAAATAGAGAGAATCTAGGAATTATCTTTCATGTCTCTTTCTTTCACTCCTGTATTTACTACAACAGCAAGTTCAATCTCTTTTACTTTGAAGACCTGCTCTGAATCTATCCAGTTCTCTCTATTTTCACTACTACTGTCATAGTCCAGCCTCTGGCACCTCTCAGCCAAACTGCATGACCTGACACCTCCCAGTAGGTTCCGCCTCCAACACTGGGGATCACATTTCGACATGAAACATCGTAAGACCCAACAAACCATATCCCAACCATAGCAGCAAGGTTGTGAACTTTTGTTTCTCAGAAATAAATAGCTGGTTTTTTGTTGTTCTAAATCTAGATTGTTGGTCATTGAAAGCCACACATTCTGAATAGCCGTGTTGTGAGAGGTTCATTCTGTGTGGCCATTTATTTGGGGATACAGAAATGTTAGAAAGAAAATAAAGATGTGGAGACAAAACACTGAGGGAATTCAGCAATCAGGCAGCAATCTGCTCTCCCCCACCAAATCTTCTTAGGTTATCACTGTACAGCCTTCAGAAGAAACTATGTGGACAACAACTAAGTGTTATCCAGTCAAAGTGCCCAGACAGAAGTTTATGATCAAAAGGAAAAAGTGACAAAAATGTTTTTGTTTTGTTTTGTTTTTTTGAGATAGGGTCTTCCTATGTTGCCCAGACTGGTCTCGAACTCCTTGGCTCAAATCATCCTCCTGCCTCAGCCTCCCAAGGAGCTGGGATTATAGGTACAAGCCACTGAACCTGGTTTAAAAGCACATTCTAAATAATTTTAAAAGATTGCCTTTGAGGATTTGTCCAAAAGGATACATATGAAACATGCCTCACTGCCTACCTCTAGGGAAGAAAACCAAGGGACTGGAGGTCAAGAGTGGGAAGGAGATTTATTTTTACTATATACCCTGTTATATATTTTGAATCTTGCATTATGTTCACATACTACCTCCTAATAAAGAACTAATTTTGATACAATGACAGCCTAAGAAGGCCAGAAAAGTGAAATCATATTTATGTTTCCTGGAATGGCATATGCACATTTTAAATATTTTTTCCCCAAACAGAAAAGTGTTTTGCAGATTGAAGAATCTGTGCACGACCCTGTGTGTTGGGAGCCCAGGACTGCCTGCAGAAAGGCATGCCCTTGGAGCTATGCAGACCTGGGCAGGTCCTCGTGCTACCGGGAGTTCCACTTCTCTGAGCCATCAAACGGGACCACATGGGAAGATCTCTGTGGCCTCTTTCAACTCAGACATTCCCTGAGTTGTCTCTGTCTTTGACTTTCACAAAGTCAAAGAGTACCTTTAACCTTTTTATGAAAGATGCTTCTTCAGTGCCATTTCATTTCAAAGCTGGGTGGGGGCCTGCTTTCAGAGTGCAGCCCGCCTAGCCTCACTAGCTTTTTACGCCTGAGAGGTTGGTAGATTTGCAGAGCGGCTAAGACTCGCAGGGTTGCAGCTTTCCTGTGATCTGCAGGCCTGTACTTGCCAACCCACATGGGTTGAATCGGAATCTGAATATTAATTCCACCCTCAGGAGCCAACACACATGGAAAGTATTAATGCTTCTTTCAAATGGAATTTATTTTTATTTTTGGAAAAAGATTTTTTTTTTTGAGTTGGAGTCTCACTCTTGTCGCCCAGACTAGAGGGCAGCGGCATGCTCCCGGTCACCGCAGCCTCGACCTGCTGGGCTCCAGCAATCCTTCCACCTCAGCCTTCCAAGTAGCTGGAACTACAGGTGTGCGCTACCATACCTGGTTTATGTTTTGATTTATCGTAGAGACAAGGCCTCACCAAGTTGCCCAGGCGGGTCTCAAACCCCTGGGTTCAGGCAATCCTCTCGCCTCGACCTCCCAAAGTGCTGGGATTACAGGCTGAGCCACCACGCCTGGCCAGAGAAAGATGTTTAAAGAAAGTTCTAGGTACTGTGCTACAAGAAGAAAAAAGGTCACACTTCCAAATGCCCATGGAGTCATTGGATTGACAGAAGTAGAAAAGAAAAAAAATAGTGTCTGTTTAAGGGAGAGACAAAAACCAAGTCGGGCGTTTTCCATTGACAGCTGCAAGTTAGCGTTGTCTCCTTGAAACCAGCCCAAGGGCATCGGTGTCAGCACGATGGGCATGCTGTTTCATCCCGGAAGAGCCACCGCAGCCTCGACCTGCTGGACTCAGGCGATCCTTGCTGAAACTCAATCTGGAGGTCTTCCTCTCTGACCCTTACAGGACCTTTCAGTACATTAATTTCAAGTGTTGAGCCTGGGCCAACCCTGCTAAGGCCCCATCAAATTGAGAAACGCAAACCTACAACATCTCTGAGACCAAGGAGGGCATGTTCTCATGGTAACTGCGGCCACTTCCCTCTTCTCTCCCAAGTTCTTAACGCTGTTGCTCACAATAATGTGAGATGGACGTGAGGATGCGTTCTTCTTCTTTTTTTTTTTTTTTGAGTTGGAGTCGCACTGTCGCCCAGACTGGAGTGCAGTGGCTGCTCCCGGCCACTGCAGCCTCGACCCGCTGGGCTCCGGCGACCCTTCCGCCTCAGCCTTCCAAGTGGCTGGAACTACAGGCGTGCGCTACCACGCCCCGTTGATTTTTTTATTTATTGCAGAGATGAGGTCTCGCCAAGTTGCCCAGGCGGGTCTTGAACCCGTGGGCTCAGGCATTCCACTCACCTCAGCCTCCCAAGGCGCAGGATGACAGGCTGAGCCACCGAGCCCGGCTGGATGCGTTCTTCTTAAGGCAGGGTCTTGTCAGGGCCTTCGAAGGCATTTAAGTATAGAAACTTCATGCCTGTGAAATCACATCTAATATTTCTGTTTCTTGTTGCCCAAAGCCTAACAGTCTCACAAACGTAGTTAATATTTAGGTAACAACTGGCGCCCACGTTCTCTTTTGCTGCTCAGGGGCAGTTTGTTCTCACTCAGTTAGACTCTTGGGGTGGGAAGTCTGGTTTGAAGGAAAAGGGTGAAGAAGATTTATTCCCGTATAAATTGGGTTCATTAGGATAAGCCTCTGGATATCCCAATGAAAAGGATATCCAAGAGGCTGGATTAGTGGCAAAGAGTTTCAGGAATTTGGAATTCCATCTTCTGCCTTCCTCTCCCCCACTCCAGTGACACAAGAAGAACCAACTGGACCCTTAGGGAGAATGGCCATAGAGAGACAAGCTCAAGGCTGTGTTTGCTCCTGTCAAAGCCACAGATGCGGCTTTCTGGCTTGTAAGGGATTGAGGCCGAGAGAATAAGGGTGTTTGAGAAGGGAATACGCAATCATTCATGTGAGAACACAGACACCCAGACTCTGGCTGGTGCTTTCTTACTGCACTTGACAACACCCCCTTGGGGGCAGTGACAAATTTGGGACCCTGGATGACCCATCCCCCTTAACTGTTATCCAATTCCTCTTCTTGTAATAAATAGATGATTAGAATTCCAGCTCTTTCATCCCCGGGGACTCCATGCTCTGTGGAAGGGATCCTAGAAATCTGAGTTTTGGGCAGCATTTTTTCTGTTTCTTGTTTATGTACCATCGTGAGTGTAGCCCCTTTCACTTTCCAGCTGAGGCACAGGTCTGTGTTCCCACAGATCAAATTCTGGCACTAGGATAGGGAGCTTTGTCTTCCGTATCAAAAATTATGTCGTGGCTATGTGAAATTCATCATGGTAGGCACAGCATACATTATAAATTATGTGTCAATTATATGACTGGCTACATTATCCCCTCCTGAAAATATGTGATCTGTACCAAACAACAAGCACTTAGTTATGTCTTTATATTGTTCCTTAATTATTCTACATGTTGGTTTTTACTCTCCAACCAGTCTGTACCCCTCTGGAAGGCAGAGATCAGGACTTAGACTTTTAACTCACAACACAGCAATACTTACCCATCCTGACTGACACTGGCATTGGCAGGGGTTGGTGTTTTAAGAAAGAGATGATAGCCCAAATATCAACTAATTTTTTTTTTTGAGTCGGGGTCTCACTCTGTTGCCTAGGCTGGCATGCAATGGCATGGTTATGGCTTGCCACAGCCTTGACATCCTTGGCTCAGACCATCCTTCCACCTCAGTCTCCCAAGTAGTTGGCACTACGGGCACACACTACCATGCTAATTTTTTTTTTTTTTTTGGTAGAGATGCGGTTTTGCTATGTTGCCCAGGCTGGTCTTGAACCCCTGGGGTCAAGTGATC
Source organism: Tarsius wallacei (assembly GCA_963574415.1). NCBI lineage: Eukaryota > Metazoa > Chordata > Mammalia > Primates > Tarsiidae > Tarsius > Tarsius wallacei. The sequence continues at coordinate 17,070 of CAUYQG010224202.1, read as the reverse complement.
CTCCTGCTTTGGCCTCTCAAAGTGCTGGGATTACAGGCATGAGCCACCATGCCTGACCAAGTATCAACTAATTTGGATTCTTTGGGTAAAGACTGAGCAAAGCTGAAATAGGTTTAAAACAAAACCTGAAGGATGTTTAAGTGAACTCATTCATCATTCAAGTCCCCAGAAAACAGAGATCATGTACGTTTCATTCACTCCTCATAGCCCCAGCACGCAGCCCATGGCTTCACAAGCAGCAGACACTATATGATTCTTTTAAATTAAAGAGTTAATGAATACATTTATCAAGCTTCTATTATGTCTAGGTCTTGTGCTAAGTGAGGAAGATACAAAGATAGGCTTCTCACTTCGGAATCTTTCAGTCTAGGGAAGAAGAATGGCAGAATTGAAAACAAATAAGTGCATGAAATATGAAAAAAGTTATTAGGTTTCCATTCTAAGTGTTTGGGGATCGAAGGAGGACTCTGCTGACTGTTTAGGAGAGCCAGGGAAACCTCATATTCCAAAACGCATGCAATAGATTCATCGAGACCTGGCAAAAAAAGAAAAGAAAACCACATGCCCACAGACATTTGATGGATTTCGAAGAAAGACTAAGCATTTGCCAGGTGGAAAATGTGAAGACATTCTGGGCAGAGGGAAGCACTGGAACAAGGGCAGAGAGCTGTGAGTCTGTATTTTCTGGAAAACCTACCATTCTCCTGAAGGCTAAAGGATAAGGTATTTTGAGGTGGGTGGAAGAAATAAGGCAAGTACTTTGGGGCTTGTCTGTGAAAGTTTTAGGATTGACCTTGTAGACAATGGGGACCAGTGAAAGTTTCTGAGCAGGGAATTGATACGAATGGCTTGGATTTGGGGAAAGCACCGTGGGTAGACTGGAAGGAGAGATGCCCACCTTGAAAGAAATGAAACTGAGGTCGTGGAATTAGGGGTGAGAGCAGTGGACCGATTTGAGGGCTCGTCAGAAAGCAGAGTCACAGGAGGACTAAGTGACTACGTGGATGTGAGGTGGGAGGTCAAGAGATAGGAGGCCAGAATGATTTTTCGTTTCTGGCTCAAGGGAATGGAGAATCGAGAAAAAGCAGCAGGATAGGTGTGGTAGGGAAAAGAGGTTTTCATTTTTTACTGTTATGAAACAACCCCTTCTCTGATGGTTGGTGTTGACTAGGGATATGCTTTTCTTGCTGAGGCTCCAGGAGAACCTCTCCTTGGAGGTAAGGGAGGCTTCCCTAAGGCGATCAGGACAGCAGTTCCAGGGGTGCCATCTTGGAAGGAAGCTATAATTCAAAACGTAGACTTAAGCAAGAGGAAATACCTACCTCTCTCTGAGTCCCAATTTCAAGAAGCATTCACCAGATAGCAGCAGATCAGATTTCAGGGAGATTGCTACCTACAAGACTCCGAAGAGGACATTTTTTATAATCCAGATAACGTAGGCATGTGCTTTTTTCATTTTCTTATCCTTGAGCAGAGTCTTATACGAATACTCTAGTCTTATTGTAGCTGTGCTATAATGACTCCAGGATCATAAAAATCACAGTGTAACTTTTCTTTGAGCCAGTGAGGAATAGCAACAATTAGGAGAGGTCCCTAAGGCAAAGATACATTTGGGATAAAGTACAGTGGACTCTCTCTTGTAGAGATTCTCCCTCAACCGCCAACATTGAAAGATGAGAGTTTATTTTGTTAAGGCAGGCATTTATATCCTTACACAGATATGTTGTTGGAGATGCCTAGGCTGCATCATTCAGAATGTCTGCTAGGAAATGCCATCTCCCCACCAGTCCTCAGCCAAAAAGAACGAAAACACCCATACTCTTTAATTTATCTTCCCCCAGTTCCAAATACTGACAAGATTGTAATATATGGCTTGTCAAATGAGTCTCCAGTCATTTGCAGAAGGGTGTTCCTAGTCTGTTGAGAGAACCCCTATATAACAATCCTACCTAAAAAAAGACACACCACCCTGATAATCTCTATTTTTTTTTTTTTTTTTTGAGTTGGGGTCTCACTTTGATGCCTAGACTGGAATGCAGTGGCCCAATCATGGCTCACCACTGCCTCAAACTCCTGGCCTGAAGCGATCCTCCTGCCTCAGCCTCCTGAGTAGCTAGGACTGCAGGCATGTGCCACACCTGGCTAATTTTTTTGACTTTTTGTAGAGATGAGGTTTCTCCATGTCGCCCAAGCTGGTCTTGAACTCCTGGGCACAAGTGGTCCTCCTGCCTTGGCCTCCCAAAGTGCTGAGATTACAGGAGTGACCCACCATGCCCAACCTTGTCTATCCTTAAAAAAAAAAGATTTTTAACTGTGGCAAAATACACATATACTTATGTGTATAGTATAAGTACAGTCTCCAAAGCTCTCTTCATCTTGCAGAACTAAACCTTTGTACCCATTGAACAATAACTCCTCATTTCTTCCAGTCCCTGGCAACCACTAGTCTACTTTCTGTCCCTATTTTCTGTACAAAGTGCACTGCTTCTGTGCACTTTAAGTGTTATTGCACAGCATTTGACTTTTTGTGACTGGCTTATGTCCTTTAACATAACGTCCTGAAGGATCATCCATGTTGTGGCATGTGTCAGAATTTTCTTCTTTCTCAAGGACAAACAGATTTTATTGTGCGTATGTACTACATTGCGTTTATTCATGCGTATGTTGATGGACACTTGGGTTGTTTCCACCTTTTGACTATTTCGAACAATGCTGCTACGAACATGGGTGAATGTGTCTATCTTTTTGCTGTACCCATATTTATGTTTTTCTATATAGGGTTATAATATAGAATATATGTCATGCCTGACATACGTATTATTACCTTTCCCTTCCAACTAGAATGGAAACATTTTGTTTTGTTTTCAGCTGTATCAAAACTCAGGGAATAGTTTGGCATATGATGGGCGCTCAACATCTATTTTGTTGAATGAATAGTTGATGGACTAAGAGTCTCAATTCAACCAGAAGTTCAGTACCGAGTTCTAGTCGATCCTGATGCTGACTTTACAGAAGAAAGCTTTTGAACAAAGTTTTCAGTTAGACTCTGTCTCATTTTCCTCATCTTTAAAATGGTTACTAGTCTTTTTGTCTTCTTTTAAAAAAGTTATTAACATTTTTTTGAGACAAGATCTCTCTCTGTCACAGTTGCTCAACCATGACTCTCGTAGCCTCCTCAAGCCATCCTCTCGCCTCAGCCTCCCAAAGTGCTGGGACTACAGGCATGAGCCACCACATCCAGCCAACTAATTTATTTTTAAATTGACAAATAAAAATTGTATATATTTAGAGCACACAATAGGGTGTTTTGATATATGTATATGTTGTGAAATGATTAAATTGAGCTATTTAGCATATCTATCACTTCACGTGCTTATCGTTTTCTTGTGGTGAGAACACTTAAGATCTACTCTCGGCTGGGCACAGTGGCTCAAGCCTGTAATCCAAGCACTTTGGGAGGCCAAGACAAGAGGATTGCCTGAGGTCAGGGGTTCGAGACCAGCCTGGGCAACTTGGTGCGACTTCGTCTCTACAATAGATAAAAAAATAAGCTGGGCATGGTAGCACTTGACTGTGGTTCCAGCTACTTGGAAGGCTGAGGCGGAAGGATCGCCTGAGCCCAGAAGGTCAAGGCTGCGGTGGCCCTGAATGTGCCACTGCACTCCAGCCTGGGCAACAGAGTGAGACTCCTACTCAAAACAAACAAAAAAACTAACAAAAGCCAAAAGCCCAAAAAAAAAAAAAACCAAACAGCAACAAAAGAAAGATCTACTCTCTTAGCGATTTTCAAGTATACAATACATTATGATTAACTGTATTCACTGTGTTGTACAATAGTTCTCCAGAGCTGATTAATCCTAAGTGAACCTTTGTGCTTTTTGACCTACATCTCTCCATCTCCTGCCCCACCCCCAGTCTCTGTAATTACCATTCTACTACCTACTTCTGTGAGTGCAATTATTTTAGATTTCACATAAAAGTGAGAACATGCAGTTATTTGTCTTTCTGTGTACTTAATATCCCCCAGGTTTATTTATGCTGTTGCAAATACCAGGATTCCCTTTATTTTGAAAGGTTAAATAGTATTTCATTGTGTATATACAAGGGGGACCCCCACAACCTGGAATTTATTTATTTAAAATTGTGTATTGATTCTTACATGTTTAAACTTCAGTCACCTTCAAAGTAGTCTCTGTTTGATGTAATACACCTATCGAGATACTTTCTCCACCGCTCAAGACCGTTTTTGGACTTGTCAATTTTGATGCCTTTCAGTGCTTCTGTCACTTTTTGTTTTACCTCTTCTACACTGGCAAAATGTTTCCCTTTGAGGACTTTTTTCATCCAGGGAAACAAACAAACAAAATCGCTCGGGGTGAGAGCAGATGATTTGGGAGGGTAGGGCATGGAAGTCATGCTGTTTTCGTTGAAAACTATTGAACACCGTGTGGTGTGGGCAGATGCATTGTCATGGTGGAGGAACCAGTCATCTGTTCACCACATCTCAGGACATTTCTTCCACAAGTCGTGATGCCACCTTCTCAAAACTTCCAGATGAAAACTTCGGTTGACCATTTGATCCGGAGGAACAAATTCCGAGTGTACGACAAAAGATACTTCTGCTTTTGGGGGGGGTTTTCCCTCATAGACCACATTTTCTTTATCCACCAATGGACACTTCGGTTGATTCTGTATCTTGGCCACTGTGAAAATGCTGCAGTGAGCACGGCAGTGCAGATGTGTCTTCGATTTACTGACTTCCTTTCTTTCGAATATATAGCCGGTAGTGGGATTACTGGATCATATTGTAGTTCTATTTTTAGTTTTTTGAGGAAACTCCATGCAGTTTCCCTTATGGCTATGCAAATTGACATTCCCACCAACAGGGCAGAAGACTTCCTTTTTCTATCCTTGCCAACGCTTGTTAACTTTCATCTTTTTTATGATATTCATCCCAATTGCGTGAGGTGATATTTTATAGTGGTTTTGGTTGGCATGTCCCTGATGTTAATGATGGTGAACACCTGTTCATTTCTATGGCCATTTCTATGTCTCCTTTGAAGAAATATCTGTTCAGTTCATTTGTCCTGCCCCCACCCCCCATTTTTTTTTTTTTTTTTTTTTTTTTTGAGTCAGAGTCTCACTCTTGTCACCCAGGCCGAGGCTGGAGCACAGTGGCACAATCACAGGTCAGCACGGCTTCAAACTCTGATGAGGTCTTGCTTCTTTGCCTAGGCTGGTCTTGAACTCCCGGCCTGAAGCAATCAGGCCTCCCACCTCGGCCTCCCAAAGTGCTGGGACTACGGGCGTGAGCCCCATTTATAAAATCAGGTTATTTTGTCTGTTTGTTTATTAGCCATTGAATTGTTAGAATTCCTTATATATGTTGGATAGTATCCTCTTGTCAGATATATGGCTTACAAATATTTTCTGCTATTCCACATGCCTTTTCATTTTGTTGATTGTTTCCTTTGCTATGCAGAAGTTTTTAGTTTGTGCAGTCCCTATGATACCTATCATTCTTGCTTTCAGCAGTATTTGTGATCCTCTCTATGGGACAGGTAGTTCTGCCTTGGATCAGCTAGCCCCAAGTCCCCATATTTTCTTGCAGAACTCTGGTCAATTTACTGGATGGAAACACAGACTCTCTGAGCATGGCTTCTAAGGAGATTTTCTCCGGTTTCCTTGTGCTAAACAAACCCAAGCTTTGTTTCTTGGGTTACATTTATTTTTAAATTAAAAAATAAATTTCCCCTGAACTATCATTCAATGACAAGGATATTTTCTCACATTTTTATCCTAAGCCATAATTAAATGAAACTGTAATTATAGCAAACTTGAGTTGTATCAGTTACCACACTTAAGCAATATTTTAGGTGTAAACATGCCCATACATTTTACTCAAAATTATGAATTGCTTTATTCAATCTGAATGTTATTTTTATGTATTTTATGAGTTTATTACAGTGGGGCATCTTCAGAAGTCCTTAACATGAACTCAAATCAAGTAGCGCTTCTTCAGTTTGCTTATTTTTAGTATTTCATCCTTGTGTCGTGGAGTAAACAGGTTATCAGAACTCGAAACTCCAGAAGTGGAGATTCTCATCAAAATTTATAAGCAAGGAGTAGCGAAGAGGGGGGTTTCTCTTGTAGGAAATTTCACCTTCCTTAGCCTTCTCGGTTAGAGGATTAAGAGTTAAAATATCCCCCTATTCTCTTAAAGATAGGCTTTCACTAAGCACCTTCATGTTCTGGGTGGGTACATGATAAAGAACAATTTTTTCCTCACATGTTTCTTTTCACAGGGCTATAAGCTGGTAATTTCTGAGAATCATAAAGGAAGACGATTTGCATACTTTTATATACTTAAGGAACATGGGATAGTGATTTGGTGATGGATGACTGAGAGGAAAGGCACTGCCTCTCTGTACCCGACCCCGCCCCAGCTCCTTGCATCCTTAACTCCAGGTCAAATCTTCTTCCAGGAAGGCTCTCTCCTCACGATGCACACGTATCTGTCTTAGCCAAGGCTCTTCTCCTCAGCCAGTTAGCCCAGAGCTGGTGATGCAGTATCTATCCTGGGGTTTCTCCATCCCTTGGTCATCATTTTGTAAGCAGCCTCTTGATGAAACTCCCATCAGTGTACCCTCATTTGAGCATGCCATCTTTTCTCCCAACAGGTCCCTGTTTGACATGTGGGGTTTAAGTAACCAAAAGGAAATGACTTCTGTAAATAAGAAAAGATTCTCTTAAAAAGTGAAAAATATGTAGGCTTTCTTTAGACTATGAGGCATTTCAGTAACACAAAGATGGAAAGTCGGAGAAAGAAAAAGAGTGGAGAAGAGAAAGGTAGATAAGCGGGGGAAGAAATGAATACTAAAAGTCTTGGCTTTTCCAGAGTTGGAAGAATTCTGAAATCCTCAGGCAGCTGATGGAAGTAAGAGCTGCTGTAAGAGGGTGGTAAGAGGGAATAATGGCGACACCTGCCATCTATTGAATGCCCACTATAGCCTGGACATCTGCCTTAACCTATGTGCCACTGTGTCAGGGAGCACAGTCCAGGGAGCAGGGGAGAGCTTAAGGAGTGAGGCCGCGAAGGGAAGACGACCATCATGGTGAGTCAAACTTGATCGTAATGGACCGCCTTCTAGGATGTGGACCATCTTCTGGGACACCATTTAGGGGAAGAAGGAGGAAGCATTTGTTTGCAAGTGTGTGCTTGTGTTGGTAGGAGCCCACGCTGAGCTGGTCAGGCCTGAGACCCAGAAGACAAGAGAAGAGACCAAGAGACCTGACCCTTCAGTAAGAGGGATCGTGGACGTTCACTTTGATCCTCATCGTAACCTTCCGGGCAGGCACAGGGCTTTCCTTTGAGAGATAAGGAAACTGAGACAGAGTCCGTTAGGCAGCCAGAACTCTGGCGACAAGTCATACAAACTCACTTGGGAAGAGAAAAGCATTTCTTGGCGCACTAATCAGACTTCAGTAAGGGCAAATGTGGAGCGGCCTTAGAGCTGACAGGAACCAGGAGTTGGACAACACCAACACTCTGTGCCTCCCTTAGTTCTCTTGGAATGGTTCCCCCGACCTTGGAACCATGATCCCCAGCAGCTCTGATCCCACCCCTTCACAGCTCTGCCACCAGAAACCAGAAAGAGAAGGGCTTTTCTTTCTTTTACGGTTTGAAAATGTCCCAGGGAAGGTCTTGGACCTTGCTTTTGGTCACGTGACTGCTCCTTGGACCAATCATTGTAGCTGGGGAGAGGGGCCACACTGTGACTGGCCACTGTTGGGCCAGGTGCCCTGCCCTGTGGGCTGAAGATCAGGGTTCCTTACCGGAAGAGAGGAACAGACTCAAATGCCCAGTGTTCACTACAGAGTCTAAATTGTTCCACATCACCTAAATAGTGAGGGTTAGAGGTGCCTCTTTCCACTAATCTCCACTGCAATAAATAAGAGTTATCCACACACCAAGAAGCAGAACATCAAATATCTTGTTTGCATAGGTATCTAAGGACAGCCCTTTATACTTTGCACAGAGGATATTATAGAGAAGATATTTTGCCTTCACCCTTGCATATAGGCAATTTCCAAGTCTTGTCAATGTCTGACCCTTAAACCCCCATGCTTGGCCAAGCACGGTGGCATGTTCCTGTAATACCAGCTACTTGGGAGACTGAGGTAGGAGGACTGTTTGAGCGCAGGAGTTTGTGGCTGCAGTAAGCTGTGATTGTGTCACTGCATTCCACCTTGGCAACACAGCAAGACCCCCATCTCTTACACCTTTCCTCTTCCTTCTCTATTGCCATACCATAGTCCCAGCCCCCACCTTGTCTCCTGGTCACTTGCAACCACCAGCTGGTTTCCTTGCCTCTCCTATCCTGTCCACCCCATGCTGTCACCAGAGTTATCACTGTAAAACAAATCTAATTGGACTTATCTGTTTAGAGCTTCAACAGCCCACTCTGTCTTCTGTGTTTAGTATCAGCTCCGTGAAACTTCCCTAGGAGGGAAGTATGCAAGAATTGGACTTTTCCTTCTGAAAGTGTTTCCCTAGCACTTTGTAGTATAAATACTCCTCTACTTCTATAACCACTTTTAGGGATTTATGACATTTAATTGCACGTGTGTGTGTGTTTGTCCACTGTAGTTTCCTCCACCAGATAGACACTGTCTTAGTTACTATTGTATCCATAGTACTCATTATGTACTGGTACTAGGCATTCAATCACCGCCGAAAAAAATGATTGGTGTTTAGCCTTTTGCCTATTTCCCTTAGTCTCTGGAAGGAAGGGAGAAAGAGAAAAGGGAGGGACAACAGAAAAAGGAATAGAAAGGCGGGGAAAAGTTTTTTTAAAAAGGACATTTAATGCCCGGCTCTTGTAGCAATTTAGGTTTTGAATGAGATGAGGCGATAAACAAGCAAGTCAACAAAATGATCACATTTCATTTTAATAACATACATTCTTATGTCCAGAAGATAATCCGGCCTGATGTTTGTGGTTTGTTTCTTAACTCTAAAATACAATAGTGTTGAAATTGAGGCTGCTGATACTAATGTTATAAAAGGCTTGAGGATCTGCCTAAGACTACAGTGACAGAAGTTGTATGTTAAGTTGTGTGTCAACAATCCTTCAAGCTGCAGCAGTCCTTTGATGTCCATGGGCAATGGCTCCAGGAGCCCCAAGAATAACAAAATCCTCAGATGTTCAAGTCCCTGATATAAAATGGCATAGAATTTACATATAATTTATATACCTTCTCCCGTATGTTTTAAATCAGCTCTAGATTACTTACAATACCTAATATGATATAAATGCCATGTAGGGAATTATTGGCCGGGCTCGGTGGCTCAGCCTGGAATCCCAGCACTTTGGGAGGCCAAGGTGAGTGGATTGCCTGAGGCCGCGGGTTCGAGACCCACCTGGGCAACTTGGCAAGACCTCATCTCTACAATAAATGAAAAATTAGCTGGGCGTGGTAGCACGCGCCTGTAGTTCCAGCTCCTTGGAAGGCTGAGGCGGAAGGATCGCCGGAGCCCAGCAGGTCGAGGCTGCAATGGCTGGGAACGGTCACTGCACTCCAGTCTGAGTGACAGAGTGAGACTCCAACTCAAAAAAAAAAAAAAAAGGAATTGTTGTATGGTTTTAAAAATATGTATTATTTTTATTGTTATTGTTGAATCAGTGGATACATGACCCACAGATATGAAAGGCTGACTGTACTGACAAAACTCAGTGGAAATCCCCTGAGAGATTTTTTGGTAGACAGTCTTGTTGTTTGCAATCGTTCAGTCCTCCTGGCTATAAAAGAGGATTAGACACCTTGGTCCACTGCAGGTGACTTCATGGCACCTCCATCGACAGGGTGCCCTTCCACACCCTGTTGTCAGGCTGGGCCAATGGAATGTGAGCAGATGTGATTTTTGCCATGATGGAGCAGAAACTTTAAATGTGATTGCCTGCTGTGATGGCTAATTTAACGTGCCAGCTTGATTGGGCCAAGGAATTTCCAGGTAACTGGTAAAACATTATTCCTGGTGTGTTTGTGAGGGTGTTTCTAGAAGAAGTTGGCATTTGAGTTGGTAGACTGAGTAAAAAAGGTCTACCCTCATCATTGTGGGTGGGCATCATCCAATCTGTTGAGAATAAGCGGAGGAGAAAGGACAAATTCACTCTCTTTCTCTGTTTAGCTGGGGCGTCCATCTTCTCCTGCCCTTGGCCATCCAAGCTCTTGGTTCTCAGGTTTTCAGACTCAGATGGGGATTCATACCATCTCCTTTTCCCCTACCCTCTGTGTTCTCAGGCCCTTGGACTCAGACTGAATTAAGCACTGACTTTCCTGGTTCTCCAGCTCGTAGACAACGGATCATGGGACTTAGCCTCCATGACTGTGTGAGCCAATTACTGTAATAAATCTTTAAAAATATATCTCTATATATCATATTGGTTCTGCTTCTCTGGGGAGCCCTGCTTTGGCCTGCACTCTTGCTCCATCCTCTGCCATGGCATGGCCCAGATCAAGGCCGATCCTTTGGCAGGGATCCCATATTAAGAAGACACTGGAACAGACCTGCTGCCAACCCACAGCCTGGGGCTGACTGTGGCAGACATACATGTAACATGAGCGAGACATGCAAATGTTTCTTAGTGTACATAACTGAGATTTTACGGGTTGTTTGATACTGGAGCAAAGCTGACTGCACACAGCCATCAATCAAAATTAAATTAAAACAGTCAATAAAATACTCTTTAATATGAGCCAGTATGAACTAAATTCCAATAGAAATAACAGGGAATTTATTGGCTAGAGAAAGCATTCTCCTTGACTATTGGAAGGAATAGAATTCCTTTTTTTTTTGAAGTTGGAGTCTCACTCTGTTGCCCAGGCTGGAGTGCAGTGGCACAGTCATGGCTACCGCAGTCTCAACCTTCTAGTCTCAGGTGATCCTTTCACATCAGCCTTCAAAGTAGCTAGAACTACAGGCACATGCCACCACCATGCCCAGCTAATTTTTAAAAATTTATTGTAGAGACAAGGTCTTGTCATGTTGCCCAGGTTGGTCTCAAACTCCTGGGCTCAGGCAATTCTCTCACCTCTGCCTCCCAAAGTGCTGGGATTACAGGCGTGAGTCACTGTACCTGGCCAGAATCTTCAATTAACCAATAAGCAAATACAATACTCACATGCATTTAGTAGATTATATTATTACTCTCACTTACTTGCTACCCTTTCCATAAAAGATTATACTTCCACACGCGATTTCCATCAGGCCGGGCCATGTGACTTGCCTTCATGAGTGAAATGGGAATTGATATATGCCACTTGCAAGCAGAAACTTGAGAATAATTTGAGCAGAGAAGGTTTTCAGGTATTGGAGACACAGCAAAGGATCTGCTAAGTAATATGGCCTCCCCCTTTGATAAACTCTTAGGAGTGGTGTCATCCGAAGGAGGCCTGGCCATTCAGGGGCCTCCTGGTAGTGTTTTCTTAATGATATTCTTATCTTAGCCAGGCACATCCAGAAACTTCATCTCATTAGCGTGGCATATTGATTCAATACATGGAGAAAATGGTTTGTGCTAATACAATTCACGAGGGGCCAGAGTGTCAGTAAACTTGTCAGAGTTTTAATATATAAACCACAGTCTCCTTTCTAGTGCAGAACTATTCCTTCCCAGGTCTTCTCCAGTACAGGGAGCATGTTTTCCTCTCTAACAAGGTATCTGGAAGCCGATGATAACATCTCTGGGTACACATGGGAAGATAAGGAAAACAGCACCTCGGCCTCGTGAAGCCCGAGCACTCCCTGCGTTTGAGAGAAACCACCAGACCTTGTGTAGGAGTCAGAGCCACCAATCTTTCTGCGCACTGAGCTAAATCCGCTCCCAGTTCTGCGTCTCAGACGCCCTCCCCTTTTCTGCACTTCATGGTGGAACATTCTCCTTTCTCAGGTTTAGAACATCGATTGGTTTTCAGTCCTCCGTTGTTCATCTAGCTCCTGGTAGACCTTTTGTTTCCCAATTCAGAGGCAGAACGCAAAAGGCCTGGACTTTGGAGCCAGTAGATCTGGGTTCAGATCTAGGCTCTATCATTTACTGGCTGTATGTTTCTTAGCCATGCTGAGTCTTCTTCTACAAAAAATAACACTAACATCTACTTCCCAGGGTTGTTGTGAAGAGAAAAAGAAATATAATTCTAACCTAGCTGGCCTACAACAAATGCAAGTTTCTCTTACTTTCTAAATCTATTAAAGCACAATGCGAAAATAATTTTACAATAACGATAAAAATAACCACAATAATAATCTTATGAAGTCCTACAGTCACCAGTCCTACGCTAGAAATTTTAGTCTTTTGTTGCTGTTCTCTGTCGAACTCAAAATTATCATGTAATGCTCTTTTCCTTTTCCTCTCCCCTCAGCTGTTCTGTATTCACCTTTTCTTTGTCTGGAAGCTAGAGATTTTCTGCAGCTCAGATAGCCCTCGACGCTGATGAAAACCTTCATATCCTATTCCCCTCTTGTAATTACAAAGCCTCTTATCTGCACAACTGGATTCTTTCTGAAGCACCATTCTCATCATCTCAGCGCTCTGATGAAGAGTGTATAATGGCTCGTTCCTGTTTGTCAGATTGAGAGATTAACCCTCAACTCCCCAGTCCCCTGGTCAGTCCTCCAACCAATGTTTTATTAGGAGAGTCCACGTTTTCTTTCTAACTCTCCACCTGAGGTATACACTTAGCCCACCTCCAGACATAAATGAACACCTACACTCTCATCCACAACTCACTACTAATTTCCTTCAAGTAAACTTTGTTTATGCTTTTCCTCTCTTAGAACAAGAATTCTTTACTTATTTTTCTTCATCTAAATCCTACACTTCTTTTAATGTCAAATCTGAGTTCACAAAACCTTCCAAGACTAACCGAACCTCATACCTCTATAGTTAACATTTGTTTTGCTTTGAAAATCTTTTTTTTCCAGGCTCATATCCCCTCAGCCACTATGATTATACCCAAAGACAAAGAACTTGTATTCAGTTACTTTAATGTTTTGCTCCATCTCTGAGCCTAACCAGGCCTAGGAGAAACAGTAGGTACTTAATAAGTGCTGAAATAAATCACTGTTATAATAATCAGTATGTCATGGAACTGACCACCACAAACCCTCCTTGGACACCAAAATATTTCAACTCAGTCTGTGAAGAAACTTTTGTTTAATTGATATATACTATATGTAGGATTAATTCTGCTTTTAATTTCATTCATTTAAAAACAACTAACCTACTCAGGAAGATTCCAAGAATTCACAATTAACGCTACATAAGAATGACTACAATGTGGATAGTTTAAGAACCATGTAGTGACAGAGGGAGATGTTTGTGACATTAGTCTCCAGGTTGGTTTATCTCTTGAATGTGGAATTTTGGGTCTTTTGGAACTTAAAATAATTGTGTACATGGATATGGACCGCACAAGATGAGCATGACATCCAACCGAGATATTTTTCATAACAGCTACCAATGTTTTTAATATTTTTAAAAAGCCTGTCATCCCAGCACTTTGAAAGGCCTAGATGAGGGGTTGCCTGAGCCCATGTGTTCAAGAACAGCCTGGGCAGGGCAACTTAGCAAGACCTCATCTCTAAAATAAATCAAAAAATTAGCCAGTCGTGGCAGCGCACGCCTGTAGTTCCGGCTACTTGGAAGGCTGAGGGGGCAGGATCGCCTGAGCAGGTTGACACTGGGGTGGCGTGAGCGTGCCACTGCACTCCAGCCTGGGCAACGGAGTGGGACTCCAACTCAAAAAAAAAAAGCATATGTAGTTATAAGTGTAAATAAATTTTGTGGTTTACTTTTTAACAGCAGCATAAAGCACAGCATCACTTAGCATACTTCTGTGAACTGACTCCAACTCAAAAAACAAAACAAAAACAAACAAACAAAAATGTAAATACAGAACAACCTTGCTTTGGCTCCCCTGAGCGTTCATTGCATCCACCCATTTGGCCATAATTAATCCAAGGTCCTCAGCAGCAGCAGTAAATGAGGCAGGCAAGACTCTTTCCCTAAGAGGAAAAGAGTAGTGGGCGAAGACAGCATACACATGTACCTAGACAAGAGAGCTATTGTGAGTCATTCATACCATTAAGAGGCTATTCAGCGTTTACAAGAAGAACTTGCATACATCAAGGGAGAGGAGAAGAAAATAATTATAGAAGACACAAAAACAAGGCATTTGCACATGTTACAAAGGACAGGGCTTTCCTTTTCAGATGACAATGCTCTGGCTTTCAAGCTGGCACTTAGCCCCCAGCCTCTCTTTCTACCAAGCAATCTCAGTCGCCTTGCTGTTGAGCTCTCAAAAGCTGTTCTAATTCTTGTCTTGTCTCCTAGACTCAACATTTTCCTCTTTTCAAACACCATTGCCAAGAAGCCTTCAATCTCAGACAAGTCAATGACCCAGTAAATTACCTAATGCCGTTGAGAGCTCCACCAATTTCTGGTGCAGTCTCAGAATGCCCAGGTAGAAAATGTTACCTGGGGCAGGTGACACCTCAGGACTTAAAAATGAGATACGGTTGCTCTTGGCAAAGTATCTCCATAAAAGTATGGTGGCGAAGTTCCACCATAAAAGCAGATCTTTCGAGGGATCACAATAGAGATATGCCGATCTCTTTCAAAACTCTCAGGCTGGCCAAAGACCCAATCGTATAATAGAAGATATTGGCTTATCTCAATAATGTATCACTGTAATATGGGGTTTGCTAGCAAAAATGGACCAAAACCAGCAACTGAAAAGCCAGTGATGGTAGTGCCTTCCTGGACAGGATGCAGGGACTTCACCTGGCAGTGTACCCACCAATTATAAAAAAAGAAGAAAAACGACAGTTAGAGCCATTTATTATTAAACACTTAAATTATAACTTTCTTTTCTCTGGATCTATACTCATCAATAAATGATCTATGATTTGGCTTTCCAAATCCACATAGAAAATAAGATAGGATACCTGCACACGCATGCTTGTTGCAGGTCTATTCACACTAGCAAAAACCAACCATGCTGCCCATTGAAGCTAGACTGGATTAAAAAAATGTGGTACAAGTGCACAGTGGAATGTTATGCCACCATAAAGAAGGACAAACATATGGACTCCGCAGCAATTTGGATAGATTTAGAGTCTATCATACTCAGTGATCTATCACAGAAACAAAGAACAGAGTACCATATGTTCTCACTCGTAAGTGGACCTTGAACAATTATCATAATACCATAAAAAAGGGATTGGCAGTAGTGGGAAACTGCCGGGGGAGGGAGGGGCACACCTCATCAACAAGGATACCTGTATAATGAACATTTGTATACCTAACCCTGAATTGTATTAAACAAATAAATAGAAAATAAGATAGGTCTACATGACTCTGGGTCCACTTGTCAGTTGCATTTCTTATGGAAATGAATAAGTTACAATTTTGATTAATATAATTCAATGTCTTGTCAGCATTTTCCCCATATCTGTTCCCTAATCTGGAACATTGACCAAATCTTGTTTTCTAAGTTCCAAAAAGCTGTGGGTTGTGTTTAGAAATTGGCCCAATCATTCACTCATTCAACTGAATATTTTTGGAAGCTTTTTACAGCCCCAATGGCTGTGTTTAGAAATATAGCACTGAGTGAAATAGATTGATCTGTTTCTGTATCTTGTCTCTGCATCCTTCCGTGGGCTTCACTTTCCCAGTGAGACTCTCTCAATTGCATTGCCTCTGTCACCGCCATGTGGGCATAGGAACGGCTATTCCACTTTTGAACTCTAATGCAAGCTTGGCCAGAACAACCTTACTTTGGCTCCCCTGACGATTCATTGTGTCCACTCACAGGGTCATAGTTAATTCAGCATTTTTTGCAGTGCCGGACCCTCTGCAAGGATGAATGACGCAGACAGGATTCCTTCCCTAAAGGAGCCATCACTTCAGTGGCAGAAAGCACAATAAACACACACGTAGAAAAGATAGCTATTGTTAGTCACAATTAGGTCGTCATATTGCTAGTCATTTGAGTTTCTAAGCAAATAGGTACAATGAAATGTGACAAGGGTTTCTTGGCATTGATGTTTGACGAAAGAAAAATGTGGGGTCTAGAAGAAATGGCTAGGTTCAGGAAGGCTTTCTGGAGTGAACAGTATCTAAACAGAGACCTGAATTAGGAGTTTGCCCAGGAGGTGGAGTAGGAAGAGAGAGAAGGTAAGGAGGAAGTGAGGGGAAGGAGGAGAGGCCGAGTGAGATAAGAGCAACTGGGAGGAGTTGAGAAGAGTCATTCTAGTGTCCTACAGCACTATGAGATGACTACAGTTAACAATAATATATTATGGTATAGTTTCAATTAACTAGAAGGAGAACACTGAATGTTCTCAACACAAAGAAATGATAAATGTTTGAGGCAATGGAGATGCTAATTACCCTGATCTGATCAACATTCATGATATGCCTTGAAATATCACTATGTACTCCATGAATTAAAAAT
Source organism: Tarsius wallacei (assembly GCA_963574415.1). Taxonomy (NCBI): domain Eukaryota; kingdom Metazoa; phylum Chordata; class Mammalia; order Primates; family Tarsiidae; genus Tarsius; species Tarsius wallacei. The sequence goes on along the minus strand of CAUYQG010224202.1, from coordinate 549 downwards.
GTGGTACGTTTACACGGTGGAATATTATGCAGCCATAAAGGAGAGCAAAAGCATGAACTTCACAGCAACCTGGATGGACTTAGAGTCTGTAATACTGAGTGATCTTTCACAGAAACAAAGAACTGAGTATCACGTGTTCTCACTCATAAGCGGACCTTGAACAATTATCATAATACTATAAGAAAAGGATTGGCAGTAGCGGGATACTGCCAGGAGTGGGGAAGGGAAGCGGGATTGGCAGTAGTGGGAGTCTGCCTGGGGAAGGTGGGGCACACCTCATCCACAAGGGTACCTGCATAATGAACATTTGTATATCTAACTCTGAATTGTACTCCACATCTTTAAAATACAAAAATTAAAAGACAATCAATCAATCAATCAATCAATCCCAGAAGAACCATATTCCATTTTTCTTTTGTATTTATATTGCCAGTGTTTGGCTCAGAACCTAAAACAGAGTAGGTATACAAATACATTTAAAAAAAAAAAATATGAATAAAGTGCTTTGTAATGGAAAAAATAAAATAAAATAAAATTTAAGTGCTGGGG
>CAUYQG010224200.1:0-12545 GCA_963574415.1 Tarsius wallacei | reverse complement strand
GGTTGGGGCACAGCTCAGTATCCATGTTGCACTAAAATGCACGTGTGCTAGAGTGGGTCAGTGCCTTTCAGAGGACCCACTGCTCCCATCCAGCTGGTGTCACAAAGCCCAGAACTGCCCCCAAGCACCTACAGAGGCTCTGGTTCCTAACTAGACACTGCCTGACTTTTCTAGCAGGGCTCTGCCTGCATCACTGGATCTCAGGCCCTGGGAGGCTCCACAGGGGAGCTGATAAGCCTCCCCTCAGAAGCACCCCAGCATCCTTCCCTTCCACGCCAACAATGCCTTTCTGTGGGACAGCCTGACAGATTTAACCCCTGACAAATGGGCAGACAGTAGCACAGGACTTATTGCACACTCACACATGAACAAGACTATCTGCTGCTAGAAACAAATGGGGTGAATGGGGTACTATCTCTATGAACTAGGCTCAGACCCACTGTCAGGGGAAAAACCCTAGGACACCACCTTCAGTAGTTTATTTCTATAAAATAAAAGATCTCTACAACTCTGTGTACTGTATGTATGCACACAAGTGTGTACAAATGCTTAGAACACAATAGGAGAAATTAAACTGTGCACAGGAGCTAACTCTGGGAAGGAGGGAATCTGTCACATTTTAATTTATTTGTTTATATACTGCCTGAATTTTCTATAATAGAATACATTCACATCTTATTTGCATGTAAAAATTTAGAAAAAATTTTTAAACAGAATTAGGATAAATGAAAGACAACATAATTGTAACCTGGGGTCCTTTGTGACTAACAAATACAAATCCGTAACTTCTGAGCACACTGTGCCAACCTGAGTGACCTGTCATGCATGAGCCCATCTCTCCCATAAGCAGATGGGCACAGCCTCTATAGAACTGAGCACTCTTCGCAGGTGGCACACATCACACAGATTATCTGTGGCTGTGAGCAGACAGCCCTCGAGGAGGACAGGTCCTGGGTGCAGGTCTCTCTGGTACTCAGCTGAGCTCTGCACAGTGCCCAACCAGGGAGGGGCCCCAGAGACAGGGCAAGTGGAGCCAAAGGACCAGGATTTGGGCACCAGAGTGAAAGAAGTCTGGGCTGCAGCAATGACTCACAGCCAAGGGGAGGGCAGGGGTCAGTGCAGGCCAACTGAGGGGACCACATCAGGGCCCCAGCTTCCCTGAGTTCTCTGACATCACAGGAGGCATCCATGATTCCCATGCCTCTCACTGCTTCTTAGGAGAAAGGGTAGCTTTCAGAGGGGCCTCACTTTTGGGAGAGGCCCTTGAAAAGGACTCAGGGGCAAGAGTCTGCAAAGTGAAAACTAGTTTTCTACAGTATTCTGTACAGAGCACAGCTGTGTCCCAGTGGAGAGGAGGGAAGGCATCAGCTTATCCCCAGGACATGCCCCTGAGGGTGGGGCAACACCAGGCACGGACACAGGGTGAGGAAATAACACACACCGCTACCTCCTTCTCAGATTTAACAGAAATACTCTGGTCCAGCAATCGGGAGATTCCAGATGGGTTCCAGATGTTCCAGCTGAATCCATAGCAGCCCTCTGAACACCAAATTGCTGTGAATGAGCCGCCTAGTGTGCAGGTGGGGTAAGTAGCTAGAAATCATTACACATGCGCTACTCACTTTTCTGAAGCTTTGGGCGTATTCTTCTCCTCGCCCCTGGCAAAGGGTCCTTCTGCAGCCTCCTTCATGAAGTTAACCAGGACCTCTGCAGCAACCCCAGAATCGGGTTTCCCCAGGAGTTTCAGGATGGAGGCATGGAGCCGGAAATACACCTGGGAGAAAGACACCTCCGGTGTGAGCAGCCTTCCCATTTGCTAAGATTCGTTCCACAGGCCAGTCGGCAACACTGGAAATGGGCCCTTGATTGGGGCAACAGGCCACTACACACTGCCTATTTTGTGAGCTTTTGAACCAGCGAAACCTGTAACTAATTCAAAACACACTCTGAAAATTAAAATGGATACCATCAGCATTCCAGCTTAAATGTTCACCCAGAAACCCTGGCACATGATGGTAAGATAATGAGAGCAATAACCACCTCAGTTCTGTTCACTGGGTGCGACGTCCCGCCATGGCACCACCACACTTTGGGTGCCCTTCCCCTAGTACCCTCAGAAAGGGAACCTCCACATCTGTCTCTCCACTGGACCGTGCACTGCCTGAAGTGGGGATCAGGTTGGATTTCTGTTTGTAACCCAGTCCCTGGGCAGAGTCAGGCACCTATAGACCTCAAGAACCTCTGCCAAGTGGGTGCAGGGCTGGTAAGCAGATAGCACACTACACTGGCCAGGTCTTGTGCTCTCCTCCATTTCCTTGAGTCCTTACCCATACCTCAGTTTACAAATGGGTGGAAAGTTACCAAAGGCCCAACAGCCAGGAAAGCCCAGGCCAGGTTAAACCCAGTTCTGTCCTGTCTCCTGTCCTCTACTGCCCCCAAGTGCATGCTATACCACATGCAGACACCTCCACAGGTGACTTGAGCTGACCTTCCTGCCCAAGCGTGGGTGTGAGGCAGGCTCCCATCTGTAAGACACGCTCCCAAGGAGGGCACAATGGGTGCCATGAGGGTTGAAAACTGCTAGAGCCATGGGCCCTGACTAACTGGCCCCCCACTCCCCAGAGGTAGTTCTCATCCAGGTGAGACACCTGCTGGCAGCATTCCCAAGGGTGAATCTTGGACCGAGGAGGCTCACACCCCAAACTCCTCCACCTCTAGCTCACCCATGATCCCACAGAAACTGGCCCAGAAACTCCATTTTTAGATGCAGGAGATCACCTAAGGCACCCACACATGCCCAGGTGGCCAAACTTGGGGGGAGGGCAACAAGCTCAACTGACAGAGTTCATCTAAGTAGGTAAAGTATATGAATGAAGACTCAACAGCAGGAGAGGGCTAAATTATTCAGAGGAATGTCTTTTTTTTATTTTTTTTATTTTTGAGTTGGAGTCTCACTCTGTCGCCCAGACTGGAGTACAGTGGCCGCTCCCGGGAGCGGCCATTGCAGCCTTGACCTGCTGGGCTCTGGGGATCCTTCCGCCTCAGCCTTCCAAGTAGCTGGAACTACAGGCACGCGCTACCACGCCCGGCTAATATTTTGATTTATTGTAGAGATGAGGTCTTGCTTGCCCAGGCGGGTCTCGAACTTGCAGGCTCAGGCAATCCACTCACCTCAGCCTCCCAAAGGCGCGGGATTACAGGCTGAGCCACCGAGCCCGGCGAATGTCATTTTTAAAATAAGATATATACATGTACCAGTAGATTCAAAGTTACGTAGCTGTGTTGGCTCATGAAATGAGATGCCCCTGAAATTAACCTTGTGTACTTGCTCTCCTTCGAGCCAGTGCAATATAGTAAGGAAGAGTGGGCCACACATCTGAGACCTCGGTTCCTCATCTGGAAGCCCCTGGGGCCCCTGGGACCACCATCCTGTCTGCTCATTGGTTTTGTCAGGCAGTAGCAGAGGCCCAAAACTTAAACACCATGGAGAAAAAATAGAGTTGACAACACCTTCCTAAGGGCTGGACCACCTCCCACCACACGCAGGTTTAATGCTACCCAAAGGTGCCATGTGAGATACAGCCCAGCTTCCCTCCTCTTCTGCTAGTGATTTAGGGCAAGTCATACCACTTGGCTAGGCCTCAGCCTTCTCATCCCAAAAGTGGACTTCCTCCAAGGCACATGACCCAGAGTGGACAGCATGAAAGCACTGTAATGGAGGATGAACCTGAAACCGGGGGTTGTGAATGCTGTGGCCCCAAAACAGCAGCTGTAAACCACTCAGCATGAATCATTTTAAAAAGGCAAATTTTAGCCCGGCTCGGTGGCTCAGCCTGTAATCCCAGCACTTTGGGAGGCCGAGCCACTTGGAAGGCTGAGGTAGAAGGACCGCTGGAGCCCAGCAGGTCAACGCTGGGGTGGCCACCATGAGCGTGCCACTGCACTCCAGCCTGGGCGATGGAGTGAGACTCCAACTCAAAAAAAAAAAAGACTTTTTTTTGTTTGCTCAGAAGATTAGCAAATATTAAAAAGAGATCCTAGCAATGAGGGAAAACAGATATACTCATCAATCAGTACAATCCTTCAGCACAACCAGACATTGTTGACTTAACAAAAATGTTAAAGGACCCAGCAACTCCACCTCTGGACAGTAGTCTTTGAAAATACTCGTTAAGCACTCACTGACACAAGTGCTAATGTGCACTGCCTGTACCCTGCCATGGCAGGAAGTGGAGAGACCAAAGCCGGCAAGAAGGGGTTGAGTAGGTAAATAAGTGCCCCACCAAATGAAAGAGCACTAAGACAGGCAGGGAAGCTCACCACACCTTCTACTACATTTTGTCCAACAAAAAGGCAAGCTGCAAAATCATAAGAAAATGTGGCCAGGCTTGGTGGCTCAGCCTGTAATCCCAGCACTTTGGGAGGCCGAGGTGAGTGGATTGCCTGAGCCCGCGGGCTCGAGACCCGCCTGGGCAACTTGACGAGACCTCATCTCTACAATAAATCAAAAAATCAGCCGGGCGTGGTAGCGTGCGCCTGTAATTCCGGCTACTGGGAAGGCTGAGGCGGAAGGATCGCCGGAGCTCAGCGGGTCGAGACTGCGGTGGCCGGGAGTGGCCACTGCACTCCAGTCTGGGCGACAGAGTGAGACTCCAACTCAAAAAAAGAAAAAAAGAAAATGTTACTACAAATCTGTATGGTTATAGGAAAAAATCTGGACAGACACAAACTCTTAGGGATTATGGGGGGAGAGTACTAGGATCATTAGGGATGATCATATTTATATACTTTGGAATTGTTTGAATCTCTTTAAAAAACATTACGGTGGCTCATGCCTGTAATCCCAGCACTCTGGGAGGCCAAGGCAAGAGGACTGCCTGAGCCCAGGGTTCAAGACCAGCCTGGGCAACTTGGCGAGACCTTGTCTCTACAATTAAAAAAAAAAAAAAATTAGCTGGGCATGGTAGTGCACGCCTGTAGTTCCAACTACTTGGAAGGCTGGAGTGGAAAGATTGCCTGAGCCCAGCCATTAGAGGTTGTGGTAGTCATGAGCATGCCACTGCATTTCAGCATGGGCAACAGTGAGACTCTGAATCCAAAAAAAATAAAAAACATCATGAATACATATTACTTTTATAATCAGAAAAAAAATTCATAAAGGCAGAAAAATGATAAGCAAGTAGCAGATTCTGTCCAAACTCCCAAAAACCCGCTAGGCATGTGGGACTGGTACAGGCTGGGCACACAGTCTCAGAAAAGGCAAAGCTAATGTGCTCAAGGTCTTGGGAAACTTCACTCAGCCCTGCTAAGACAGGTAGCCAAGGCACAGGCTGGGCCTCGGATACCTCAATTGTACCCAGGGGACAAAGGCAGCTGCCCCCACCGCCTCCCACCAGGCTTCAGGGTAGGAACGCCCTGGTACTGGAAGACTCTGCGTTGCACTGTCAACATCAAGGCCAGGTTCTTAGAACCTCTGTGTATTAATGGGGAGAGACGATTTTCTTCTGAGGGATAAGAACAAAATGCTCACTCTCTCAGAAATGTTGATAAGCATCCCTTAAAAAGGATAGAAGGCCGGGCTCGGTGGCTCAGCCTGTAATCCCAGCACTTTGGGAGGCCGAGGTGAGTGGATTGCCTGAGCCCGCGGGTTCAAGACCTGCCTGGGCAACTTGGTGAGACCTCATTTCTACAATAAATCAAAAATTAACTGGGTGTGGTAGTGCACGCCTGTAGTTCCAGCTACTTGGAAGGCTGAGGCGGAAGGATCGCCGAAGCCCAGCAGGTCGACAGAGTGAGACTCCAGTCTGGACGACAGAGTGAGACTCCAACTCAAAAAAAAAAAAAAGGATAGAAAAGGTTGTTTTAATTTAGTTGCACACAAAGTTGCTAAACACTAAGAAGTTTCCAGTGGGCTGCAGGGGAGTCACTAGGACTGCGAGCCCCATCCCCGGGCAGACAGAACCAACCTGCCCTTGCCCTGCTTCCCCACCCTGGGCCAGCATGGCATCACCTCCAGGGCCTCCATGGCCAGCTCGGGTGGATTGTGGTAGTGGATCTTCTTGGGGTAGCGGGCAGCCTCCTCGTGCAGGTAGTGGCTGGCTTGTCTGTAGTGCAGCAGGTAAACAGCAGGCGGCTGCTGCTGCTTCTCAGCAACCTTGCCCAGCATGTAGTGGATAAGCCACTCCTCCTCGTCGCCATCGCCCTCACAGCGGGCTGCTGATGTGAAACAGTGCTTGGCTGTCTCCAGCATGCTGTCGCGCCGGCTTTCCATCTGTAATAAGACCACAAGACCAGGCTGGCCCTAGGCGCAGGGCTGAAACCTGCCCAGGGCTCATGATTTTTCCTGTACAAAGCTCTGCTGATATGTTTGCAAATTTGTATTGCTCTCAACTACCCTGAGACACAGAACTGCTGTCACATTTCATAGCTGGTAACAATGAGGTGGTACAGAGGCCTGGGAATGTCTCAAAAAGACACACCAAGTAAAGCACAGTGCTGGACTCAGGTCACCTCTTGTCAACTCCTGGGTCCTTTTTATCTACCTTTCCCTGGCTGCATCTAACATAGCTAGATTCACCTAGTACTCTGCATGCAGCTCCATAGCACTGAAGAGGACATTTACTAGCATCCAGCCCCATAGCACTGAAGGGTGTGCACTCTTGGATACAACAGGACTTCCCAACCTCTCCTCCATACCCTTTAAAGAGAGCTACAGAGTGCTTGTGAAAGGGCAGATTCCTGAGCCCCAGCCAAGATCCATGGACATGGAGTCTGCATTTTCAAGTGCTTCTAGCCACCCTCTCACACCAGTATGGAAGGAAACAGCTAGGACAGAGGGTCATGTTTGAAGAGGTGTTCCACCTGGGAGAATGCTGCCCTCCAGTCCCTGTTGGCAGTCAGGTGCAGATATGCTCCTTCAGTTCAGAGTTTTAGGCTAGGGGCTAGAAGGAAGATTGCTTGTATGGGGACACAGAGTTGTTCTAAGCAGCCCATGTCTCTGGTCCCTCCACTCTGTGGCCCTGGCAGACAGGCTGTAGCCTCTTTTTTTTTTTTTTTTTGAGTTGGAGTCTCACTCTGTCACCCAGGTTGGAGTGTAGTAGCATGCTCACAGCCACTGCAGCCTCGACCTGATGGGCTCAGGTGATCCTTCCACCTCTGTCTTCTAAGTAGCTAGAACTACAGATGCATGCCATCACACTCAGCTAATTTTTTGATTTATTGTAGAGATGAGGTCTCACCAAGTTGCTCAGGCTGGTCTCAAACCCGGTGGCTCAGGAAATCCTCTCACCTCGGCCTCCCAAAGTGCTAGGATTATAGGCGTGAGCTACTACAATTGGCCTACAGCCTCTTTTGGCCTGATCTCAGGGGACAGAGACAGGGGAGAGGCTGTGGGCCCTAGTCTCTGGCAAAGGCAGCTGCTACGGCCCATGGAAGGTACCTTATGCTCCTATTCTGCATGGGTGAGCCTGCTTTATGGATGTCATTCCATGGGTGATCATTTACATGAATATACTGAAGCAAGGCCCTGGGGCTGACACAGAGGAGCCAACTGCTACCCAGATGATCTGTCAGGCACTTCTTGGGAAAGAAAATTTCCATCTAGGAATTGGGAGACCATCACTGAGTAAATACAGTGGAAAGAATCAACACAGGGCCAAACAGGCACTAACCAAGTGACTACATATCCCCTCCAAAATGAGATTCTGTATCAAATCAGCAGAAGTAAAAGCTGCTACATAAGCAATTCCAGTCAAGAATTTCCTACCCTGCTAAGCTAAGCTTCATCAGTGACAGAGAATTAAAATCCTTCCCAGATATCCAATCCCTAAGAGAATATGCCACCTCCAAACCAGTCTTTCAGAAGATGCTTAAGAAGGTGTTCAACACAGAAACAAGTCGGTTATACCCATCACAAAAGTACAGGCAAGCACAGAGTTAAAAGAGCATACAGATCATTCACAAAAATGAAAACACACACACACACACACACACACGGGAAGCAAAGCAACCCCCTGAGAGCCCTATGACAGGGATAAACTCTCACATTTTAATAACTAATTTGAACATGAGTGGACTGAATGAGTCACTGAAGAGGCCTAGAGTGGTAAACTAGATTTAAAAAACATGATCCAATATTCTGCTGCCTGCAGAAAACCCACCTCACTGCAAAGGACACCCACAGGTTCAAAGTAAAAGGCTGGAAAATGACCTTCCAGGCAAATGAAAAGCAGCAAAGAGCAGAGGTAGCTATTCAGACAAAATCCACGTCAAACCATCAAAAGTAATAAAGGACATGGAAGGACACTACATAATGATAAAAGGCTCAATCCACAGCCATAACTATCCATCTTGGCCGGAATCGGTGGCTCAGCCTGTAATCCCAGCACTTTGAGAGGCCGAGGTGAGTGGATTGCCCGAGCCTGTGGTTTTGAGACCTCATCTCTACAATAAAAACCAAAAAAATTAGCTGGGTGTGGTAGCGCACGCCTGTAGTTCCAGCTACTTGGAAGGCTGAGGCAGAAGGATCGCCGGAGCCCAGCAGGTCAAGGCTGCGGTGGCCGGGAGTGGCCACTGCACTCCAGTCTGGGTGACAGAGTGAGACTCCAACTCAAAAAAAACACAAAACAAAAAACTATCCATCTTAAACATATATGTGCCCAACATAGGAGCACCAGGTTAAACAACTGCTAAGTAAACTAACAGAGGACCCAGACACTCACAGGCTCATAGTTAGAGACTTCAATACCCCACTAACAGCCCTAGATAGATCACAGGCAAAAAATCAACAAGGGAATCTGGAAACATAACTCGACACTTGACCAAATGGATTTAATAGATATCTACAGAACACTCCACCCAATGACTACAAAGTATACATTCTACTCAACAGTACACGGAACATACTCCAAGATTGATCACATTCTCAGACATAAATCAAGTGTAAACAAATTTCAAAAGGTTGCAATAATACCATGCATCCTCTCAGATCACAGTGGAATAAAAATAAATATTGCCACCAACAAGATTCCCCCAAAACACAGAGCGACACGGACCTAAACAACATGCTGCAGAATGACTTCTGGGTCAACACGAAATCTAAGACAAATAAAAAGATCCCTTAATGAAAACAAAGACACATCTTATCAAAATCTCCGGAATGCCATGAAATCAGTGATGAGAAGAAAATTCACAGTATTGCACACATACATCAAGAAAATAGAAAGATCACAAATAAACAGCCTAATGTGACACCTAAAGGACCTGGAAAGGCAAAATAATCTAAATTCTAATTTCAGTAGAAAAATCCAGATTACTAAGATAAAGTCACAATTGCAGGATATAGAAGACAAAAATATCATAGGATCAACAAGACAAAAAGCTGATTCTTTAAAAGGATATATAAGATCAACAAACCCAGGCGAGGTGTAGTGGCTCACGTGGATAATCCCAGCACTTCGGGAGGTCAAAGTGAGAGGACTGCTGGGTTCGAGATCAGCCTGGGCAACTTGGTGAGACCTCATCTCTGCAATAAATAAAAAAATCAGCTGGCCATGGTGGTGCATGCCTGTGGTCCCAGCTACTTGGAAGGCTGAGATGGAGGGATCGCCTGAGCCCAGCAGGTCAAGGCTGCAGTGGCCGTAAGCATGCCACTGCACTCCAGCCTGGGTGACGGAGACTCCAACTCAAAAAAAAAAAAAAAAAAAAAAAAGATTGACAAACTCCTGGCCAGATTGACTAAAAAAAGAAGAAAGAAAGAAAGAAAGTCCAAGACTAAAACTTCTAGACTTTAAACTCCATTACAAGGCTATAGTAACCAGGACGGCATAGTATTGGCACACAAATAGTCACATAGAACAGGGCAGAGATTCCAGAAGTAAAAATATGGTCCCTCAACCAACTCATCTTCGATAAAGCCATTAGTAACAATCACTGGGGAAAGGAGATCATATTTAGCAAATGTTGTTGGGAAAACCAGCTAGCCACATGCAGAATGAAACTGGACCCCTACCTATCACCACATACAAAAATCAACTCAAAATGGATCAAGAACCTAAATGTAAAACCTCAGATTATAGGAATCCTAGAAGAGAACACAGAAAACACCCTTCTGGACATCAGAGTAGGCAATGAATTCACGACCAAGTCTCAAAAACAAATGCTACAAACGTTAAGATAGACAGGTGGGACCTCATCAAACTGAAAAGCTTTTGCACAGCAAAAGAAACCATCAAGAGAGTTAAAGAGACAACCCACAGAAGGTGAAAAAGTATCTGCAAGCTATCCATCTGACAAAGGCCTAAAATCCAGAATCTACAAGGAACTCAAAGGAAAAATACAAACAGACACATTAAAGTGGGCAAAGAACATGAACAGACACTTCTCAAAGCATGACAAAAAGCCAACAGTCACCATGAAAAAAATGTTCAGCCTCACTAATCATCAGTGAAATGTAAATCAAAACTACGATGAGATACCACCGAACTCCAGTAAGGATAGCTATCATTAATAAGTCAAAAAACAACAGGAGCTGGTACAGTGGGGTGTGGACTTGTGTTGAGCTTTGGGGGGTTTTTATTGGGCTAATAGTATTTTTTATTTATTTAGGTGGTATATTAGTTGTGTTTGGATATACTACAGCTATAGCTACTGAGGAATATCCGGAAGCCTGGGGATCAAGCTTTTCTATTTGAGGGGCTTTGTTATTAGGGCTGCTGTTAGAGTTGTTTATGGTTGTGTGGATGGCGGGTCATGAGGGGTTTGCTTTTAAGAATTTAGAGGATTGAATTGTTTTTGAGGGGGAGATATTTAGTCTGTTTCGTGAGGATTCTGTAGGAGTGGCAGCTTTATATGGCAGTGGTAGTTGACTAACAGTGGTGGCGGGTTGATCTTTATTTATTACTATTTTCATTGTAATTGAAATTACTCGAGGTTTTAGAGAATAAGACATGCTCCAAATGTAAGGGTGATAAGAAAGGATAGGAAGTATAATTTAATTAGACCTGATTGGTTAGAGGTGGTTATGGATGTGGATATACGGATTTCAGCTATGGTTTTTGGCATTGTTTTTTCAAGTCAAATAAGGTCTAGAAGTGAGGATGCTGTTTTTTGACTGGCATGGAGGTTTAGGAGAGGGTATAAGCGGTGGGCTATGATTGGGAAGAATGCTAGTGGGTTAGAAAATAGGATGGATTGAGTGGGGTATTTTAAGGTAAGATGTAAGAGTATTAAGTTCTATTGCTAATGTAAAGCCTAGGATGGTAACAATAAGAGCTGAAAGTTTTAAGTGTCAAGGTATAGTTATTTGTGGGATTGTCGCGGGAGTGATGTTGTTTGAGATGAGAAACCCTGTGAGGATACTGCCTAGGGCTAGTCGTTTAATAGGATTTATTAGGAGGGGGTTGTTTTCGTTAATATTTGTTAGGGGTGGGAAGCGAGGTTGGCCTAGGAGTGCAAAGAAGATAATACGGGCGCTGTATACGGCTGTAAGGGATGTGGCAATTAGTGTGATAGAGAGGGCTCAGGCGTAGGTATAAGATGTATTGGCGGCTTCAATGATAAGGTCTTTGGAGTAAAATCCTGTGAGGAAGGGTATGCCTGTGAGGGCGAGGCTTCCGATGAGTAATGAGGAAGAGGTAAAAGGTATGGTTATGAATAGACCTCCTATTTTTCGAATGTCTTGTTCATCGTTTAGGCTGTGAATAATAGATCCTGAACATATGAATAACATTGCTTTGAAGAAGGCGTGGGTGCAGATATGAAGGAATGTTAGGTGTGGTTGGTTAATGCCAATAGTTACTATTATAAGGTCTAATTGGCTGGAGGTGGAGAACGCAACGATTTTCTTAATATCATTTTGTGTTAGGGCGCAAATTGCTGTGAATAAGGTAGTGATAGCTCCCAAGCATAGTGTAGTAGTTTGGATTATCTCATTTATTTCTAGGAGGGGATAGAATTGGATAAGTAGGAAAATTCCAGCTACAACTATAGTGCTTGAGTGGAGTAGGGCGGAGACAGGAGTTGGGCCTTCTATGGCAGATGGGAGTCATGGGTGGAGTCCAAATTGTGCAGATTTTTCTGCAGCAGCTAGAAGAAGGCCTAGTAGAGGGAGAGTGCTAGAGTTTGAGCAGAGGGTAAAAATTTGTTGGAATTCTCAGTGGAGAATTCACCAGCTGTGGAGAAAAGGGAATGCTTCTACACCGTTGGTGGGAATGTAAGCTAGTTCAACCTCTATGGAAAGCAGTGTGGCGATTTCGGAAATAACTGAAAATTGATCTTCCATATGATCCAGCAATCCCTCTCCTGGGAATATACCTGAAGGAACATAAATCGCTCTACCAATAAGACACCTGCACACACACTTATTGTTGCTCTATTTACAATAGCAAAAACATGGAACCAACTCTGCTGCCATGAACAACTCAGACATCTCAGCAGCTTTTTAAAAAATTAATCAATTTTTGAGTTGTGGAGTACAAGTAAGAATTTACTACATAAATAGGCTGCATGCAGGTAAAGTTTGGACTTCTAGCTGGCCCTCACTCCCC
>CAUYQG010224194.1:0-13830 GCA_963574415.1 Tarsius wallacei | reverse complement strand
GGAGCCCAGCAGGTCGAGGCTGCGGTGGCCGGGAGCGGCTACTGCACTCCAGTCTGGGCGACAGAGTGAGACTCCAACTCAAAAAAAAAAAAAAAAATTTGAGTCGGAGTCTCACTCTGTTCTTCAGGCTGTAATGCAGTGGCACGATCACAGCTCATCGCAGCCTCAACCTCCTGGACTTGGGTGATCCTTCCACTTCAGCCTCCTGAGTAGCTGGGACTACGGACAGCACCATCACACCTGACTAATTTGATGTTGCCTGTCTTTTGCACTTTAAGAAGAATAATTCATGTACTGTGTATTCTTTCATGTCTGGCTTCTTTGTCACCACTATGCTTATGCAATACTAAATTGCATGAATAGATCACAGTTCTTTAAACCATTGAATATTTAGGATTTTGGGGTTGTCTCTATTTTCTAGCTACTTCTAATAATGCTGCTGTGAACATTCTTTTACATATCTATTGATAAACACATTACTCCTGGATATATAACATTTGGATATATATGTGTATATATGCATATATATATGTGTATATCAGGATTCATAACTTTCTGGGTCATATAGTGTGGGTATCTTTTATGTTAATAGCTAACCATAAACCGTTTTTGAAAGTGGCTGTCCAGTCTACATTCCTACTAGAAGGTGTGAAACATCTAGTTTTACATCTTTGCCAACACTTGTTATTATCAGTCTTTTTACATTTTGGCTATATTGATGCTCACGTAGTGATTTTTTTTTTTTTTTGAGTTGGAGTCTCACTCAGTCGCCCAGACTGGAGTGCAGTGACACGCTTCCAGCCACCACAGCCCCGACCTGCTGGGCTCCGGGAATCCTTCCACCTCAGCCTTCCAAGTAGCTGGAACTATAGGCGTGCACCACCACGCCCAGCTAATTTTTGATTTATTGTAGAGATGAGGTCTCGCCAAGTCGCCCAGGAGGGTCTCATACCTGCGGGCTCAGGCAATCCACTCACCTCAGCCTCCCAAAGCGCTGGGATTACAGGCTGAGCCATCGAGCCTGGCCTCAGTGATGTTTTAATTTGCAGTTTACTAATGAAGTTGAACACCTTTACCTATGTGTGTTTACTTAACATTTGCATGGCCTGTGTTGTGAAGTATCTGTTTAAGTCAGTTGCCCTTTTTTTACTGGGTTGTCTTTTTCTCATTGATCTGTGGGAGTTCTTTCTGTAGTGTACATACAAACTCTGTGCCATTTATTTTTATTGAAAATTTTTCTTGCAGAGCAGAATTGCTCATGTTGCTCATTCCAGCACTTTGGAGGCTGAGGCAAGAGTATAATAACTTCAGACTAGTAGTTTGAGATCAGCTTAGGCAACATAGCAAGACCCCCATCTCTACCAAAAATTTTAAAAAATTAGCCAGGCATGGTGACACGAACCTGTAGTCCAAGCTATTTGAATGGCTGAATTGGGATGATTGCTTGAGCCCAGGAGTTTGAGGCTGCAGTGAGCTATGATCACACCACTGCACTCCTGCCTTGTGTAGAGTGGGAACTTGTATCCAAAAAAAAAAAAAGAAAAGAAAAATTCTTCTCATTTCCCTTTTCATTCATCATTCTCTTGTTCTTTTCTTGGTTTCTTTGATGAATTGAAGCTCTTAATTTAATTTCAATGTAGCTCAATATATCATTTTTTCTCCCTGATATGTCCAAAATCATGAAGAAATTCTCTAATATTATCTACTAGGGTTTTTATAGTTTGACTTTCACATTTAGATCTACAATTGATTTTTGTATTTGGGTGAAGTGGGGATAAATTAATTTGTTTTCATATGCATATCCAGCCATTTCTGGATGATGTATTAAAGAGACTATTCTTTCCCTCTTTTATAGACAATTATTGTACCAATAATTGTGCTTGAACAAGAGTGTATTTCTTTAACTTGGAAAAAAAACCTCAGTTATTGAAACATTCATCTAAAGTTAGGAGTTATCTAAAATTTGGAGAATGTCAAGCAAACCTTAATATTTCTATGATCCATTCCTTTATAAAGGGAAGAAGCAAACTCTGAGTTTCATGGTAGGATTCCAGAAACTCCAAAGATAGCTTATAGATAGACATCGTAATGTTTTAATTATTCTGAATTCAAGCCTGAACTTGGATAAGACAAAACTCAAGAGTTGTCAGATATGAATGTAAGTCATAATTATTTAAAGGCAAAAAATAGTCCCGGGTACTGTTTTGAAGGGGTACAGTGATAACAAATTTAAACTTTTTTCAGAAGTAAGGACCTTTTGTTGAAGTGGCAAACACCCAAATAAAATATGCTGAAATATTTCTTGTTTTGTGACTTATTGAAAAAATTCATTTTGTATTAAGCTTTAAAAATTAAATGTAATCTTAATACGATACCTTTATATATCCATAATTCCAGCTATAAAAATATAAATTAAAGTTTTCAACTTTGGTTTAACCATTGTTAACTTTATCAGCCTATCAAATCAAACTGTGTAATACACATGTGTTAGGTACATGCATACATATATGTCTATTGACTGATTGATTGCCTCTCAGCTCTGCTTTATGATACTACACCTAGACCCTGCTCACATTTCTATTTTGCCAGGTGGTGGGATGCAAAGCTTTGTCAGTGCTAAGCTTTGGCACTGGTGGAACACTGCAGGAGCCAGGGATTTCTCTTCCTGTTTCCAGCACTTCTCTTGCTTCTCTGGTGCTCACTGGCATACAGGACACCCAGGGGTGTTCACATTCTGACAAGTTTCAGCAGCATCCTTGAGGGCAACTTCCCAGTGGGCTTAACAGCATCCACACAGTGGTCCTATAAGTTCTAACAGTGGCCCAGACAGTTTCCTGGTGAGACATCTGGGCAGTGTTATTATTAGATCTCTCCTCTTTCGCTCACATACACATACATACACTGTACTCATGTACTCATGGAGTTTTATTATTAAATACTTGACAGTTAATTACCATAGTTATTCTTTTTAGTGTTCAAAATCTCTCCAGTTGTGGCCAGGGGAGCCTCTTCAAGCTGTTTCCTATGTCCCTTGACTTGCTCCCATTAGTCTAAGTGCTTCATTGCTTTCTGACACAGCAAGATGTCCGAATGCAATGGATTTTTGCATATTGATCTTCTTTTCAGCAACCATGTTAAGCTCACTTATTAATTCTAATAATTTGTAGATTGTATAGCAGCTTCTGTAAGTACAGTCATATTATTTTCAAATAATGATAGTTTAAATTCTTCCCACCTATTCTGTATAATTTATAACCCCCTTCCCCCCACTTTTTTTTTTTTTGCTTTCCTGTATATGCTAGAACCTCCAGTAAAACGTTGATTAGAAGTGGTTGTGGCAGGTGTCCTTATCTATTTCTTCATTTCAAAGTATCAGCTTCCACTGTTTCAGGTGGATGTTTACAGATAATTTTCATCAGATTAAGGAGAGTCTCTTCTAGTTTACTAAGAGTTTTTGTAATAACAGATGTTGAGTTTTATTAAAACTTTTTTTCTGGATCTCTTGAGATAATCATATCATTTTTCTTCTACATGCTATTTACGTGGTGCATTATACTATCTAATGTCCAACCAACCTTTCATTCTTGGATTAAATCACATTTGAGAATTCACAATGGAAGGCAGATCACACTCTGTGCGAAGAAGTCTATGGATGTGTAACTTTCCAGAGGGATCTCTATGTCTGTCCATTACAGCAACTCCAACCCATTCTTGGGTTCCTAGGGTTTGAGTATTTCTGCTTTGTAGCTGTTGTAACAGTTTCCCATAGGCTTAAAGATGTGCTCTGGAGTCCAGATCTTCACAGTTCTGGTGATGTGTAGGTGGTGATAGAGGACATGAGACAGGGGTGACACTTGCCCCTGCCTGACCCCCGCTGACTACCTCTATATTGTATTTTTAAAATCATTTTATTCCCTTATGCTGCATTCTATATAAGTTCTTCTGATTTACCCTTCAGTTCACTAATTCTCTTCAATGGTTTCTAATCTTCTGTTGAACCTATCTGTGTAGTTTTTTGCTTTGTTTTGTTTTTTTGAGTTGGAGTCTCACTCTGTCACCCAGACTGGAGTGAAGTGGCCGCTCCCGGCCACCGCAGCCTTGACCTGCTGGGCTCCGGCGATCCTTCCGCCTCAGCCTTCCAAGTAGCCGGAACTACAGGCGCGCGCTACCACGCCCAGTTAATTTTTGATTTATTGTAGAGACGAAGTCTCGCCAAGTTGCCCTGGTGGATCTCAAACCCGTGGGCTCTGGCAATTCACTCGTCTTGGCCTCCCAAAGTGCTGGGATTACAGGCTGAGCCACCAAGCCCAGCCTGTGTAGTTTTAAGTTGAAAACTGTGATTTTATTTCTATAAAATTATATTTTTAAGCCTGCTTTGACATTTAAAAAATATTTTTCTTTTTCTGCAGAGATCCTCAAATTTATCTTTTATTTACTCAAATATAGCAAAAATGGTTACTTTGTAGATGCTGATCATTCCTACATCTAAGTCTTGTGAACCTATTTCTGTTATCTATTGCTTCTGTTATTTCTCATGCTGTCTAACTTCCTAGGTGACTGGTTATCTTTGGATGTTGTATTTGAAAAAACAATTTAGGGATAATTTGAGGCTTATAATTAAGGAAACTCCACTCAGATAGGATTTGTAACTGCTTCTGCCAGGCACGAAGTTGCTATCAGTTTGGGACCACCTTAAATCAAATTCAAGGCTTGAGATTTACTAGGTGATCCAGTAATAAGGTCCAGTAATTCTGTGTGAGAACTGATCTATTCCTGGATCGACCTCACTCTGAAGGCCCTTTAAGGTCCTAATTCTTTAAACTCCTAAACTGGGGTGAGTTTATATGGATATATATATATATATATATATATATATATATCACCATGATGTTTAGGTCCTCAAGGCAACTGTTCTAGAATAGGCACATGTCCTTAGGCAAAGACAGATTTTTTTTTCTCCTGGGTTATGATCATCTCTTCATTTTCGTATTTTGCTATTATTTTGTCTGCTCTTATATATTTTAAAATATCTTGTCTAAAATGTCCAGTTGCTGAGGTTGGTTTGGTTTGAATAATATAGCTCATTGTTACTGGAAAGGAGTGTTCTTGGAGATATTTTGAGCATAAACTTTTTTTTTTTTTTTTGAGTTGGAGTCTCACTCCGTCGCCCAGACTGGAGTGCAGTGGTCACTCCCGGCCACCACAGCCTCCACCTGCTGGGCTCTGGCGATCCTTCAGCCTCAGCCTTCCGAGTAGCCAGAATTACAGGCATGTGCCACCACGCGCGGCTGATTTTTTGATTTATTGTAGAGATGAGGTCTCGCCAAGTTGCCCAGGTGGGTCTCGAACCCGCGGGCTCAGGCAATCCACTCACCTCAGCCTCCCAAAGCGTGGGATTACAGGCTGAGCCACCGAACCCGGCTGAGCATAAACTTTTGAACAGATATTTTGAATAAGACTTTCTGACCAACTGGAAGATATATGTGAAAGAAAGAGGAGAGTCAGGGAGAACTGTGAGATTTTTGCCCTGCACAGCTAAGAACAGGGAAACCAGGAACTGAGATGGATACTGACGCGAAGCAGACTGGGGGAAGGATCAGGAGATTACTTTGGGGCATGTTAAGATGCCTATTACCCATGCTGGTGTAGAAACTGAGTAGGCAGCTGGAAAGAGATTAAATCTAGAGATAGAAAATCTGGAGCCCTCAGTGCATAAATATTTAAAATTGCAAGATTGGTTGAAGTCACTGAAGGAATCGGTACAGACGGAGAAGAGGCCCAGAGACCCAACAGGTATGCAGGAAGCAAGACTTCTCTCCCCTCCTTTCCCGGAACACTATATAAATAGAATATTTTAGGTCAGGCGCAGAGGCTCACATCTGTAATCCCAGTACTATGAGAGGCCGAGGAAGGAAGACTGCTTGAGCCCAGGAGTTTGAGACCAGCCTAGGCAACATAGTGAGACCTCATCGCTATAAAAAAATTAAAAATTTAGCCGGGTGTGGTGGCACGCACCTGTAGTCCCAGCTACTCGGGAGGCTAAGGTGGGAAGATTGCCTGAGCCCAGGAGTTTGAGGCTGAGTGAGTCGTGATTATGCCATTGTACTCTAGCCTGGATGACATTGTGAGACCCTGATGCAAATAAATAAATATAACATATTGCCAGACATAAAGATGAGACTCTGTCTTTTTCACTGAAGACTAATATAATACATGAAAAGACTTTGTCACCATGTCCTATCCCTAGGGCAGAGGGATTATATTTCTTATCCTCACTTGTTTTGTGTGTGTTTAAAAGTCCAACATTCTATCTTTCTCTCCTTCACTCTATATCTTTATTTCTCTTATCTTTTGGTCCACACAGAAGCTATGTCAAAATAAAAGATCAACACGGATTATCAAAATAAAACATTGTTGCATGGGAGCTCTTTGGGAGGGGGGTTTACGAACAATGCTGATCCTTGGTCATAACTGAAATGCCTGTAGCACTGCCTTTGGGTGGGCTCTGTGCTCAGCACTGTGATGCACTATTTCACATAACTCTCACCCCAGCCCTCGGGGGCAGGTGCTTTTAGCTTCCCATTTGTACAGATGAGGCACAGAGGAGTTACGTGGCTTGTTCAAAGCTAGTAAGGAGGCAACCGTACCCCAGAGCCCTGTATCTAGCCTCTGTACTATAAGGACTGATGGGTGGACACCTCTGCCCACAATAATAATCTTCCCGTGAGTTCATATACTCTTCATACATAGAGGACCAGTGATGCAAAAAGGCCAGGTCAACGTGAGGTAGAGTACTCATGCACCTCAATTTCAAGTGGATTTTTTTTAATGAATCAGGTTCTCACTTTGTCACCAAGGCTGGAGTGCAGTGACACAATCACGGCTCAGACTACAGCCTCAAACTCCTGGGCTCAGGAGATCTTCTACCTCAGCCTCCCGAGTAGCTGGGACTCTAGGCGTGCACCACCACTCGACTACTTTTTTGACTTTTTGTAGAGATGAGGTCTTGCTATGCCGTCCAGGTTGGTTGCCAACTCCTGGGCTCAAGCAGTCCTCCCACCTTGGTCTCCCAAAGTGCTGGGATTGCAGGCGTGAGCCACCACAAACCAGCCTTGGGTGGATTTATTCTCAAACCCCCTTCCTTTGAGCTCCTCCTCCATTGCTCCATTTTCTTTGCCGTTTTGCCTCATCCCCTACCAGTATGTTTTCTTGTCTTGCATTCCTGAAATCTGGCAGCTTATTAGACACTAATATTGATTTTGATTACTGCTCGGCTTTTTGAGGGTAGGAGCTTGGAGCAGAGTGGTCTTGCCCTGCACAGAGGATGGGAGGAATTGAGAGAAATGTTGAGTAGGCATGGACAGGGTATCAGAAAATGGGGTCTGTGGGCTAAGAGCCGTGTGTGGAGAGAAATAACCTTTGTAACACTGTCCCGTGTGTGATGTGACCTTTCTTTGTGAGTCCATGAATCTTCAGTGATTCCCTTAGAAATCATGGCATCTTCAGTAATTTCATTTCCTGTGGACATCACTGAAAGGCTTAGTTCATGTTCTGGTCGATTCAACCTGAATTAGGGTCAACAGGTGTGGATGAGGGAAGATGAGTCTCACAGGGAAACGATTTCGGTTGGGACGGTGGGAAGCTGGGGGTCAGGGTGTTGGAGGCGGATCATCCCTGATGATGGCCTGGCCCAGGGACTGGTCATGGGAGGGGTGTGACTGGAAGGAAGTGGCAGTGAAGGTTGTAGGAACTGAAGAACTAAAGGATTGGAGGAAGAATTTATTCACAACCTGTGATTCTCACTGTTACCCATCACTGCTATCATTATAACGAGCCAATCTCTGTCTTTGTGTTTGCATCTGTGTCACATCAAAGTATCCAGATAGGAAGTGAAAAACTGAGGTTCCTCCAGAAGGTTGTTTGAGTCACACCAAGGACCCCACGGTGGAAAGATAAAATATCAAGGTGGTGGGTGAGTTTCCTCTTTTTATTCAGAATTTTTGAAGCCAGGTAAGAACACACAACAAGTGGATATTGGCAGGCAATTTCCTAGAAATGGAATGTAGACGTTGGAATAAATCATTGCTTCTAGCCTGAGAGCCTACAGATAATGGGGCCTCCACATTATCCAAAATTAAAACTGGCCAGAATAGAGATGAAAAGCAAGTAAGAGCTTGGGAAGTCTGTTGAAGAGAGGATTTTTAAACATTTAGGTAGCAGGAAATGAATGACAATGTCACAGCTAAGATCAGACAGCCTTCCAAGTGAAACCTACCTGGCAAATACAGGAAGAGAGATGCTGCTCAAAATACTTCAGTGGTGCAGGCTTGTGGGGATATTCTTCTGAAAGTAAAATGGAATGAGACATTAAAGAGGACCTTTAAAATGTTTGAAGCCGCCCAGGCACAGTAGCTCACACCTGTAATCCCAACACTTTGGGAAGCCGAGGCAGGAGGATCACTTGAGCCCAGGAGTTTGAGACCACCCTGGTCAATGTAGTGAGACCTCATTTGTACAAAAAAAGTGAAAAATTAGCCAGGCAGGTGGTGCGTGCCTGTAGCCACAGCTACTTGGGAGGCTGAGGCAGAAGGATCGACTGAACCCAGAAAGTCGAGGCTGCGGTGAGCCTTATCACCCCACTGCATTCCAGCTTGGACCACAAAGTGAGACCCTGACTAAAAAAAAAAAAAAAAAAAGTTTGAAGTCGTATTACCTGTTGTTTAAGACAGGGTTTAAAATCTGGTTGGAGTAAGGTACAGATGAAGAATCAATCCAATTTCCTTGTATTACACAGTGTTCTTATTTATTTATTTAGAGTCAGCATCTCACTCTGTCACCCAGGCTGGAGTGCAGTGACACGCTCACGGCCACCGCAGTCTTGACCTCCTGGGCTCAGGCGATTCTTCCACCTCAGCCTTCCAAGTAGTTGGAACCACAGGTGCCTGCACCACGCCCGGCTAATTTTTTGATTTATTGTTGAGTTGAGGTCTCACTATGTTGCCCAGGCTGGTCTCAAGCCATTGGGCCCAGGCAGTCCTCTCGCCCCTGTCTCCCAAAGTGCTGGGATTACAGGGATGAGCCACCGTGCCCAACTTGTTCGTATTTAAGTGGAAGTCGGAATTCTGCATAATAGAAATGTAGGAAAGGGAGGCCAGTTCTGTTGGCCATGCTCATGCAGGCCATGCTCCCAGACACTAATGAGCATAGATTCTTGTTAAATGCAGATATTGATTCAGTATGTCTAGGATGGAGCCAAAGATTCTGCATTTCTAGAAATCTCCCAGGCGAGGCCTCTTGTCCTGGGATGACACTTCGAGGACCAAGACACTAGAGCAGGGATTTGCACACCTGCATTCACAAGAACCTCTCTGAGTAGCCCTGATGTGCTGCAGGATTTTGGAACAGAAGCTTCTAAGACTGTGTTGGAGATTAATTAATGCAAGAACCAGAGGAGTCAGGATAGTATTGAAGCTTCTTCAAGTAAAAGGTTTTTCCCCAGCAGCATGTGGAAAACATTTTTGTTAGGAGAATTTTGATAGCTGTTTGAGATAAAATTTCTTACATATTTTATAATATTTTAGATAAAATATTTAGATCAAATATCGACAATAGCTATCAGAAATTTGGGATGGGGGGGCTGGGTGCAGTGGCTCATGCCTGTAATCCCAGCACTTTGGGAGGCCGATGCAGGAGGATTACTTGAACTCAGGAGTTCAAGACCAGCCTGGGCAACATATCAAATGAATGAATGAATAAATAAATAAATAAATCCATCCATACATAAATAAAAATCAGTTGGGTGTGGCAGTGTGCCTGTACTCCTAGCTATGTGAGAGGCTGAGATGGGAGAATCTCTAAGCCCAGGAGGTTGAGGCTGCAATGAGCCGTGATCATGCCACTGTACTCCTGCCTGGGAGACTGAATGAGTCCCCAACTTAAAAAAAAAAAGAAATTTGGGATGGGGGCTGTAATGTTTTTAATAAACTGTAGAATGTTTGTTTTGAAGATGTTGAAGGTCTGGAGTGAATAAGAGGATAGATGAAATGAGTAAGTCTGTCGACATATCAACACTTTGTAGCTTCTTGAATCATCCTTTTAATTATTTGAGTAATAAATGTAGCCTCTAGCACCTAGGCACTTCAGGGGCTATGATCAGGATGTGTGTATGTGTGTGTGTGTGTGTGTGTGTGTGCGCATGAGCATGAGTGTGCATGTGTATGAAAGTTGTGTGTATAGGCATGCAAGTGTGTGTGCGTGCATGAGTGTGCATATGTGTGAAAGTTGTGTGTACAAGCATGCAAGTGTGTGTGTGTGTCTGCGTGCATGTGTGTGAAAGTTGTGTGTACAAGCATGCAATGGAGTGTGTGTGTTTTTCGTCAGTGAAGCCCTACTTTCACCGGAAATCCAGGGTTGGAAAATGCTGACATTTCCTGTAATATATTCAGGTGGTGAACATAGGATGCTATCCAGGTTCCTACCCACTTCCAGCCTCTCTGGCATCTTGCTCTCATTGTGGGAGGCTCCTTTGCTCTTCAGGACTCAATGGGATTGTATCTCTGCTACATTCAATTTTACCCCTTTCAGTAGAGCATAATTAGATGCAAATACAAATCACAACTATTGTCAGAATTCAAATGGATTCTAATGAGAATTAATATTTTCCACTTGTGAAAGTAATGATTCAGAGCACAGAGTAAGGCAAAAATTCAAAATTAGGCAGAAGCCACTTATTTATCAAGTAGAAATAGCAATATTCTATTTGTCTTATAGAACTTAGAATTTTATATCCAGATATCAGCACTTTGCTATAAATGATTTCTAATCCCTCAACGAGATCTTACCCTCCATAATAATTGAACAAATGAATATGTGACTGAGTTAGTTGAATGCTATTGTCTGCACTTTAAAGTTTTATTCTTAGATTTTATTCCATTAATATAATTATCCAAGAAAGCATTATGTTAAACAACATATAACTGTGGTGTACTATGTATATTAATCTGAATTATTTTGGTTGCAAGTGACCAACTCTACTCACACTAATTTAAATAAAAGAAAAAGGAACTTATTGATTCGCATAGCTACAAAATTTGGGTACACTTTAGGTGTATTTGTACCTAAAAAGACTCCATTTTTCAATCTCTTTATCTTCTGTTACTTTTGAGTGTTGGTCATATTCATTCCCACAGCAGACAGCTTTTTTCTAATCAGAGAGTGTGTTTCAAGACAGCTTGAACTTATAAAATTTAGGATCTAAAATCCCAGAAAAATAAAAAGCACCTTTCTTCAGTGCCCTAGCAGAAAAATCTTTGGGAAGATAATGATTCAGTTGAGCTTACGTAGGTATGTCTGAAAGCATCAGTATAGCTATAGGGATGGAGCCCTCTCATTGGCTTATCTTGGGTCACATGCCCATCTCTGGGACTAAATGTGGTCAGCGTCATCCCCACATTGACCACCTTGAATGTAAGTAGGATGTTTCCCTTGAAGGAAGAGATGATAGGCAGACTGCTGGTATGTTTCCTGCTCATTACAGGCCTGGCTTGAGTGGCAGGTAAAATGCAACTCATGGGAATGCTGCCAAAGACAAGAAGTATCTAGAAGGACCTTGGGAACATTTAATGGAAAAGGTATCAAAGCAATAGAGACATCTCAAATTGACATGTATTTGTGTGTGTACAGTAAGGTTTAGTGGACTTCAGACAGAACCTTGTATTTTCTAAAGTAATTCACCACATTTTTTTCAGAGTTGCATGGTCAGAAAATTCTTTAAGACACAAAATGTGTCTCCCTGTCTCTCCTACCCCTTTCAACCTGGGACCGTTTAAAAGAACTGCTTTCTCTCTTCCAATGGGCTGTTCTTCAGATGTTTGAAGTTAAGGGTCACATGTCTTTCCAGAATAAATATCCTTAGCTGCTTCATTGATCCTTGTGTGCTATGGTTTTGAGACCCTTCCCTCCCTCCTCTGAGACCACCCTTGCCTTTCAGTGTCCCTGTGAAGGTTTATAGCCTATAACCATTCAGAGTGGAGGGAGCAACCATTATTTCTCATTTTTCGATTTTGTAGTTTTATTAATGAGCTAGCTAAAGGCGAAGTTGGCACCTGGGAATTGTCCCATCAAACCATTAACACACATTAGATTTATTAACTTATTAACTTTATATCTTCTTTATTCCAACTTGTTCACTTGGTTTTGGACTCAATTTTCCAATGTAAAAAATGTAGCCTTATATATGTCTCAGGTTTATCTTTATTTTTTGAGTCAGAGTCTCACTCTGCTACCCAGGCTGGAGTACAGAGGCATAGTTATGGCTCACCACAGCCGTGACCTTCTGGGCTCAGGTGATCCTCCTGCCCCAGACTCCCTAGCAGCTGGGACTACAGGTGCACACAACCCCACCTGGTCAATTTTTCTACTTTTTGTAGAGATGAGGTCTTACTATGTTGCCCAAGCTGGCCTTGAACTCCTGGGCTCAAGCAGCCCTTCTGCCTCTGCCTCCCAAAGTGCTGGGATTACAGGCATGAGGCACCACGCCTGGCCTATTTCTCAATTTTATATGTATCATAAAGTTCTCATGTCTGCCTTGATAGCATAATAGAGAAGCAGTAAAGAATAGTGGTAATTCACTTTTTAAAAACCTTTTATATTTGAAAATAAAATAAAAATAAGTCAAACAATCAGGTCACGAAATAGGACTTAGCCAGTCACTCCAGAAGCCCCTCCATGAAGTCTTAACCCCTGCCTCTCCTAATAGTACACCACTATATTTATATGGAAATATCAACTAACCTAGCAATAAATCATTTGTGTTAGTTCAATATTTTTATTATCCAAATGTACATCAGTAGACAATATAGTCTTTCTCATTTAAAAAAAAATTGTGACTCTATGTCTCTTACTCTTGCGTTTTCCCTGCATCTCTTTATTTCTCTTAAAATTTATCTGTCACATTTGACCTGAAGAGTTATCGATAGTGTGGATTTTTTGATTGCATAATCATGGTGCAATTCAACATGTTCCTCCATCCTTTGTAATCCCTGCAAATTGGTGATTGGATTCTAAATCTTGATCAGACTCACATTTAATTCTTTTCCCAAGATGACACAGCACCATCTACAGTTGGAAAGGCAGGATAAATACAGTTTTGTTTCCCTTTATTTACTAGTTTTCAAGAGGATGAATTGTTTTCCTATCTATCTCTGGAGGTGAACAATTTGATTTTTAAGATATCATTATGAACCCATTGACTTAATGGTCGAATTGATTGCCATTATCCCACTGAAGCTCATTTGGTTTTTTTCTCTGGCCAGTGGGAGCATTTTCCAGTTGGTTTCTGAGTATTTGGACGTGGCCCTGGTAGTCTTTGATAGCTTCCTTATTACTACAAGATGAGTGTTCCAGGCTCATCTTGTTCATTTCATGTCCCAGACTTGGAGTCAGTCACCTCCCCAAAGAAATTTAAAACTTTTTTGGAGAAAAGGGTATTTTTGTAATCATAATCTGAGTGTTTCTAGGCTCTTTGTAGGTGGAGTTAATATATAGTCTATCTATGCTACATAATCTCATGAGTTCATATGACACTTTCAATTTAAATTCAAGTATGCAAGGTTTTTTTCTTAGTCTTTTATATTACTCCTGTATCTTATTTTTCCACAGTGAGAATCTGAGAATCCTGGTTCTTTTTTTCTTTTTTTTTTTTTTTGAGTTGGAGTCTCACTCTGTCACCCAGACTGGAGTGCAGTGGCCGCTCCCGGCCACCGCAGCCTCGACCTGCTGGGCTCCAGCGATCCTTCCGCCTCAGCCTTCCAAGTAGCTGGAACTACAGGC
>CAUYQG010224190.1:0-10892 GCA_963574415.1 Tarsius wallacei | reverse complement strand
ATCGCCGGAGCCCAGCAGGTTGAGGCTGAGGTGGCCGGGAGCGGCCACCGCACTCCAGTCTGGGCGACAGAGTGAGACTTCAACTCAAAAAAAAAAAAATATTTAAATTTTTGTTCCACCTAAGTGTCTGACTAAATCTGTATCAGTACTATACAGTATTTTATGGTGTGCAACTACTATTTAATGGGATTAGTTTCAGTGTGAAGTACCAAGGATCATAAGAATCCTTTCTCTTATTTGGAGAAGAATTCTGTTTCTAACAACATAGTACACTAAAACCTGCATACTACAAATCATGGAAACATGCTAAACAAAATATGACATCCTTTAAATGAATTGATGAAGTTGTAAGAGATTAAGTGATATCTGTGGCCAGCAAGAAACCGGGAGGAGAAATCCCTGGAGGATAGCAGGGGCTGAAGGCCCTGCATGCCCACAGGCCTGCAGCCCCTGACAGTCACAGTCCTTCTGCTCAATGTCCCTTCTCAAACCAGCAGCATTGCCATCACCTGAGAATTTTTTGGGTGAGCAGAATTCCGACCTGCTTACTCAGAACCTGTCTTTTGTTTCTGTACCCATGTGATCTGTGTACTTCTGGAATTTGAGAAGTCTCACCCATAGTTTGCATTGCTGTATGTGGAGAAATGGCAAGAGAAAAAGTGTTGGACCTTCACAGGGCTGGGGGTCCTATCAGACATTTACCCTGTCCAAAGCCAGGGGTCAGGAAAGGCCATACCTATAGGAAAAGGGTCAATGCCGGTGGAAGAGCTTTCTTCCTCTGAGTTAGACGTTAAGAGAGCTCATAGATCTTAGCATGGTTCCTGAATGGTAAGGGAAATGGTATCTCTCTGAAAAATCATAGCTTTCGGTTGGCCCATTTGTGGTTGAAAAGCTTGAATCTGTATTAATTTTACAATTTTAATAATAACAGTTCAGAATTGTTATCAGAGTCAACAAAGGTTATTAGTGCCTTAAAGTATCTGGCAAAGGCAAAATTTCAATAAAAACAACAATAATAATGATGCACTAATTTGTTTAAGGACATAAACAATAAGTCAAAAACAAAAGTTACAAAATGACCAAATACATTTGAGGAGGAAAAATATCCCCCCAAATTCTAAAAATGGAAAGTATCAAAATTGAAACTATCAGAAGAACCATGGAAGAACAGGCTAGAGATTATGGAAAGGTAAATTAGTAAACTAGAAGATAGATATGAAGAAATTACCCAAAACTGTGGCCAGAAAGACACAAGTATGGGTCAGATGAAATCAACCATAAGAGACATAAAGGAGAGTCTGAGTCAGGGCATCCAATTTTCAGAAGGCAGCAATAGAGAAAACGGGAGAGGAGTAGTTGCAGAAAAAAAAAATCTAGAATTAATTAAACACATAGCAACCCTCAAGTTTAGGAAGCAAAGAAATCCCAAACAGCAATAAAAACTTAGATACATTAAAACCAAGATACAGGTTAATGAAGAGAACATAATCAGAGAAAAAGGCATGTTATGTAAAGAGCAATCATAATATGAAATGGCTACTGGAAATAGATACAGAGAGCAGTGAAGCCATATCTTCAAAGTGCCAAGAGAGATAACATTCCACTTACTGTAGTATTCTCAGGTGAAATAAAGACATTTTCAGATGAATTTTCTCATCTTAACCAACGGGCTGCCTCTGTAAAGAATGTTCTTCAATAAGAAAAAGTGATCCCAGAAAGAAGGTTAGCATTACAGAAGGACAAGATGAGTAACACATGATAAACATGTGGGTAAATATGAATAAAAACAGAGTCTACAAATAACAGAAATTGAATCTAGGGAATTTAAACACACACACACACACACACAAAACCTAAAACACGTCAGCAGAGATGTCCCCTGAAACCCTGGAGAGCATGACTTCCTGCCCTCACCGTCTCAGCTCAGCTCCCATCTCAGACATCTTCTAATGGCATGCCATTGATCAACTGAAACATCAGGGCTTCATTCTCCTCACATTCAAAAGGAGGGTGATAATAGTGCTCATCTCATAGGGGTTTTGTGAGGGCTAAATCTAAATGAGATCATTGGAACAGGGCAACAATGATTGAACTTGACTTTTATGGAGTAAACAACAAAGAACAAAAGTAGAGTATACAACCTCTGTATTTTTCATAGGACTGGGTAAAATAGAAGAAAATCCTTTCCAACAATTAAAAGATAATAAAGGAGCAAAAAGAAAATACAAAACAAGTAAAAGAAAACTGATAGAAATGAAACTATATGTATTAGCCATTGGCGGTTATAAAATTAACACTAAAACAGGAAAGAGAGCAGTTTAAATTTTAAAATACTAGAAAAACTATTTATTTATTTATTATGTTTTATAATGATGGGTTCTACTTCAGTGAATGAAAAAGTTTGACACGGCAAGAAGTTAATGGGCTCAATTCAAGAGAATGCTATTAGAACACAAAAACAATATTTTAAAAGGTGTTATAGTTACTTTTAGCAATACAGTTTTCTGTAGGATAAAAAAGCATTTCTAGATATAATTGATAATGTTTCAACTTACCAGATGTATATAATAATTCGAATCACGTGTACTTATAATTTTAAAATCTATATAGCAAAGTAATATAACTACTACAAGGAATTGTTAAATTCACACAAAAAATATGAAAAAGTCAAGAGCAGGGATGTCTAACCTACAACCCATGGGCCACATGTTGTCCAGGACAGCTAGTCATGTGGCCCCAGGCCCCACAAAATCTTCTCACATCATGTGTTTTTTTAGCATTTGTTTTCCTCATGATCCCATGAGTAGTTCTGTTTTTGAAGTTCATCTTCACGCCTTACTCATGGCATCACTTTTTGGCAGCACATACATGTGTGAGCAACTTATGAAGCACGCAAAGAGTAAAATTCAAACATACAATTCTAACAAGCACTTTGAGAACTAAGAATTGCAACCACTTCCATCGAACCAGACATGAACAGATCAGTTTTAGAAAGCAAGGTCAACTTTCCCACTAATTTTATATTGTTCTATTTTTTAAGCTTTATAATAAAAATACTTTTAAAAAGAAGTCTTTATCATGTACATACACTAACTATATTATATAATTTATGTGTGACCCCAAGACAATCCCTCTATAATTGATGCAGCCCAAGGAAGCCAAAAGGTTGGACATCCCTGTTCTAGAGTACTTGAGCAAAACAATTAAGAAACTTAACCCAATAAATATTTTACTTCAAAGGAGAGATACCTAGAAGAAAACTATAACCTTAAATACCTTTATTAGAAAAGAGGAAATGATGAAAATTAATAAGCTAAGTAGCCACTTTGAAAGTTAGAAAAAGAAACAAAAAAGCACAGGTAATAGATGAAATAAATTAATAAGTAGCAGAAATTGATGGGATAGAAAATACGGATATAGTGATGATCAACAATGCCAAAATTTGACAGTGTATCTAAAGACTGAGACATTTTTGAAGATTGGTTACAACTTGAATAAGGCATTAAGAAGAAAATGTCTTATTTAACAAAAAAGTTCATATGACAAAATAGAATTCCTGGAAAAATGCAATTTACCAAAACTGACTCAAGAAGAAATAAAAAATGTGTTTATTCCTATAACATGAAAAAGAGAATGCTGAACTGATACATAAAAATGTCAAATAAACACCAGTTTCCAAAGAATAGACATAGGATTCTGCTGTACATTTAAAATAATACATATTTTTAAATCTATGCATATCATTTTGAAGAATGGGAGAACAGAGAAAAAGACAAAGTGAGAGACATGCCCTAACTCATTTTGTAAGGCTAGTAGACATTTATACAGTGTTAGTGAAATTGTGCATTAAATTATATATAAACAAAGTGTTACTATGCCTTGCTCCTTTAAATATTTTTTAATCTGGCACCACTGCTGGTTCTTTTTCACAAAAAACTTTTGCAAATGTGTATCAGGAAACATGTCTGAAATCGTATGGCATGTTTATAACAAAACAAAGAAAAGCAAATGGAAACCCCAAAAAATGCCTTTTGACAGAAAAATGGAAAAATACATTAAGGCACATATAGCACATAGTACACATGTATATTCTATCACAGTGAAAACAAATACGCTTCAGACATTCTGAGGTCAGGGCTTTTGTAGGATTCCCAAAGCAGTGCTTGACCATCCCATTAAACAAAAGCAGGGCTAGAATAGAACTTCTGGCCCAGACTTCACACGGATGTGCGCTTTTGCAGCGACCTTCAAAGTCCTCTCATCATGTGCTAGAAGATGGAGCTTCGTGTTACACCAACCCCCTGCTGGAAATCATGGCTCTACCACTAGCTAGTTCTGTAATCTTGATCCAGTTTTAAACTACTCTTGTCTCCGATTTTTATCTTCCAGTTGAAACAACAACACCTGTTCAATAGTTATTCAACAGGTTATAGAAACTATTTTAATGGCAGTGATAATTGCAACTTAGAGCTACATGGAACTTTGTAGATTTCAAGAACTACCCACATATATTATCTTATTTCAGCTTCACAAGAAGCACCAGGATATGCTTATATCTTCCTGTTTATAAGCTTTTGTTTGCATGGTCATTTTGCTTATCAGTACTTCAAGGATTATGTTTGCCTAATAGTATAGAATCATTTTCACCATTCACTGAATGCTTGCTATGTGCCAGGTATAAAGACAAGAACTTTACTTTCTGTATCTTATTTACTTTTCTGTCTCACTTGACCTGGCCATAACTCAGGGCCAGCCAGACAGCAGAGAACAGTAGTGCCTGGTAGAGCATGCTCAGAAATGATGAAATCAGGACCTGATGTTGAAGAGTCACTCTTTCTGGTCTCTCATAAAGTGCTGAGAAATTGCTAGTTCCATCCAACAGAGAGAACATAAGAAGCATTAGAGACAAAATAAATATGAAAAAATAATGAACTTATGATAAATAATCCAGCTTCCCTGTAACCAAGTTAAAACATTAATTAAAATTGTCACCCTCAGCCTGTAATCCCAGCACTTTGGGAGGCTGAGACAAGTGGATTGCCTGAGACTGTGGGTTCGAGACCAGCCCGGGCACCTTCGCGAGACCTCATCTCTACAATAAATAAATTATCCGGGCGTGGTAGCGCACGCCTGTAGTTCTGGCTACTTAGAAGGCTGAGGTGGATGGATTGCCGGAGTCCAGCAGGTCGACGCTGGAGTGGTTGGGAGCATGCCGCTGCACTCCAGCCTGGGCAATGAAGTGAAATTCCAACTCAAAAAAAAATTAATTGTCACTCTCAAAGTGATCACATTTTTTAAAGTAATATAACCTAATGTTGATGAGGGCCCTAGAAACAGACATTTTCCTATACTGCGTACACAGTGTACACTGGGCTGTACTAGTAGTAAAACTTCAGGTGCCAATCTTGCTTGAGTATTTATGTTTTGGGCTAACATTTCCATTTCTAGAAATGTATGTTAAGTAAATAACTTTCAAATTTTCAGAAAAAAACTAAATATAAGAATTTCTCCAACTCTGTTTTTAATACCAAACAATTGAAAATAACCTAATAGTTCCAAATATACAAACATATTGACACTGTATTAAATACACTCATTTTAATGCTATGTGGTCAATTAAAATTCAGTTTTAAAGAAAATTAACAGTAAAAATTATTAATAATTTAAAATTAAGTTCAGAAAGAGGCTACAAAATGATAAAGACATTATAATACTTTTTTATAAACGTGTGTAGATAATCATAAATATGAGATTGAAAGAAAGTATACTAACATGGTGTCTCTTTAGGAATAATTTGAGAAATTTATTTACATATTGCTTACCTAAAATTTTGAAATTTTCGATAATAAGCATATATGACTTTTGTAATAAAAAATTGACAAGAACTGGCAAAAAGCTTAAATGAGTAGAGATTAAGCCAATTTATTTTAAGGAAGAATAAAGCCCTGTCAAATGAACTAAGATAACAATCACTACAAATAGTTACAGGTTGAAATAAGTCATACATAGAACAAAGATCCAAACCACTGTATCCGTTTTCAGGCTTGTACTGGAGAGCAAAGAAAGTCATTCTTAGAATCAGTGTGTAAATTCAAACAACAAATAGACAATAGGGCTTATGAAACACATGGCTCATGCAAGATAAATAGTTTCAGAATATAATCAATTATTTGTTTCAAGCCACATGTAGGTTAGCTCTACAAAACTACATTAAATTCTCACTCTAAATCAAGCGGTATGCTGACTCCTGAAAACACAGTGCGGTCCTTGCCTTCGAGAAGCTCCCTGGTTAGAGTCAACGTGAGAATGCAGGGTTTCTAAAAATGTGGTCCTTTGGCAACTTGTTGGAGTCACCAGGGGTGGAGTTTCTTAAAGGTCTCACCCCAGAGGTTTGCTGTGAGTTTCAGGAACCTGTATTCACAAGAATTCCTTAGGTGCTGTTTATGCATACTAATATTTGTGAATTGCAGAACCAGATTTGAATCCTGATTTAAATCCTGACTATTTTCTTAGTCACTGCAGTCTTATAATACAATTCAGATACCAGACTACAACTACACAGTGTTAATTATCGCCCTGTTTTAGCTATTTTTCTTGCCTTGGTTTTCTTGACCATCCTTTCCTTCTTGGAATTATTTTTTATTTTTTCTGAGACCAAAAAACATTCATAGGTTTCCTCTTGTCTCTTGGACCATACCTTCTCTGTCTTTGTTATTTATTAACTAACTCTCTTGCTGAGTCGTAGTATCTTTACTTGTTAAACAAGAGTACAAGACACCACAACCAGCAACAAAATTGTCTCGTAGGTTTGTTGAAGATCAAGTGAGATGACATATGTCAAGAGCTGTGCCTGACAGAGAGCTAGGGCTCAACACAGTTAACTATTGTTGTTATAATAGAGATAATCACAAGATGCTCTTGGAACATTTGGGAAACTGGGGGTGAACTGATATGAAGGTCAGGTCCAAGGTCTCCTGAAAGATTTCATCTTCGTTGAGTCTTGACGAGTAAGAGATAGGCAAGCAAAAGAAAGATTTCTATAAAAAATGTTGGATAAATAGTTTAACTAAGTTGACCAGTCAATTTCATCACATAATTGGTTGATTTGCAGAAACAATTAGTTGACCCAAATAAATCATATAACTGATTTATTGTTCCACATTTTTTTCAGGTAAAAGCACTACATTTGTTTTCCTTTGATTTAAATTTTTAGATTCAGATTCATAGAGTTACTTTCCTGTGAAAAGAAAATGATATGAACTGTAATATTGCATTTAACTGAATATAAAAATAGCTGTTTTAAACAACTGAATACATTA
Organism: Tarsius wallacei; assembly: GCA_963574415.1. Lineage (NCBI taxonomy): Eukaryota > Metazoa > Chordata > Mammalia > Primates > Tarsiidae > Tarsius > Tarsius wallacei. The sequence continues at coordinate 3,573 of CAUYQG010224190.1, read as the reverse complement.
AATTGGTGTAGATGTAAAATAGTGGAAATTGCTTTACAAAGAACATTTTATCTTAAACCATTATCAGCTACTGGGAGATTTCTTGCACTGCATTTTAAATAGTAATCATAAAAAGAATTGCAATAAAATGTTTATATGGTGTTCTATACTCCTACATATAGTGGAGCAAATATCTCTATACTTCTGAAAACTCTGTAGCAATAATTTCTCCACTTGGTTTTCCAGTACAGCTCTATGCATCTTCTAATGATCTCTTCTCTTCTTCCATGGGTTACTTCTACTACTTGACAGATGCAAGCTAGAGGTCATTTTCTGATTACTACATGGGAAGACTCGAGATATTTGCGATGTGTTTAAAAGCACCGAGTATTTCAAATAAAATTTACCTTGTTAGTTAGACTCAACAATCCAGACAATTTTGGAAAGCCTATCATTAAAATCTTAATTTAACATGAGCTTTATATCATGCAGTATCAATTAAGACCTCTAAAGGTGCAAGTAGCATAAAACTCATCCCGAACTGGTTCAAACAAAACAGGGAATGTGTTAGTCCACACAACTAATGGATGCCAGTTCCAATTTCCATGAGGGAATGTCCTTCATTTTCTATGGTTCTTATGGTTTGAGGTTTATAGGGGAAGCAATTAATGGCAGTAAATACCTGTCTGGGGATGGGGGGACATTTCTTACAAACAAGGGTGCCTGAATGAGACATATTTGTGTACCTAACGCTTAAATGTACCCCTTAATATCACAATAAAAAAAAAAAAAAAAAAAAAAGTGTTTTTAGCTTTAGACTTAAGTATAAAGTCTTTTATTCATTTTGGCTTATTTTTTTCTATTGTGAGATAAGATTCCAACTTTATTTCTTTGCATGTGGATATCTTATTTCCCAGCACTATTATTAAATCATTTATTCATTTATTTTATTTATTCTGTATTAAATGCTTTTGGCAACTTTATGGACTATAACTTGGCCATAAATTAATGGGTTTATTTCTGGATTCTCATTCCATTTTATTAACCTTTATATCTGTTCTTATGCCAGTTCTGCATGGTTTGATTACTGTAGTTATTTTTTCATATATATATATAATATTTTTGTATTGTGATATTGGGGGGTACGATTACTGTAGTTTTATTGTAAATTTTGAAATTGGTAAGTGTGAGTCTCCCAACTTTGTTATTTTTTAAGATTGTTTTGGTTCCCTTGCAATTCCATATGAAGGTTAGAATCAACTCTTCCATTTTGGAAAAAAACAACAACAAAAACAACTTGGAATTAAGCATTTTATTCTTTTTAATGCTATTGTAAATAAAAATTTTTACAAATTTCCTTTTTGGATTGTTCATTACTAGTTCATAGAAATAAAACTGGTTGCTCTGTGCTTATCTTGTATTCTGCAACTTTGTTGAATTGGTTCATTAGTGATAGTAGGGGTTTTTGTGTGATTCTTTAGGATAATCTATATGAGAGGGGACCCAAAAAAAACCTGGAGTTTATTTATTTTAAAAAATTGTGTATTATCTGTTTCCAGGCATGTGGTGGTGGGTATTTGGGTGGAAAGAGTGGAAAGAATGTACAGAAAGGAGGAGATTATTGGCTTTTTCTTTGTCCACTTATGTGTTGTTTGGCTTGTTTTTAAATTATAAATTGCACCAAATTGCGTTTTTAAACTAAAAAGTGTATAACACATGATCCAAGCCCAAATTTAACTTGTCCTGCTAGTTTTCCAAATAATTGATAATTCAAACAAAGTACTTAGACTGGCCTTTACTGCCTTCCATTTTCTGGTCTTTATTTTTTCTGTGTCCTTATTGCTTTTCAACCTCTCCTTCTTTCACTCCTTTCTAGCTACCTGGGCCTCCTTGACATTCCTCAGATATGTGAAGCTTGCTCCCACCACTGGGCCTTTGCACTGGCTGTTTCTTCTTCCTGGGAATGCTTTTCCTCCAGACATTCACATGGTTCTTTCCTTCATGTCTTTCTTTCATGTCTTTCAGATTTTTGTTCAAATGTCATCTTCTGGACCACTATATATTGTATCTCTTCTCCTTGGCACTTGAAAGAGTACCTGCTTGCCAACAGATACATGAAAAAGTTCTCAGCCTCACTCACTAGTCATCACAGAAATGCAAATTAAAACTACAATGAGATACCACCTGACTCCCATCAGGATGGCCATCATCAGTAACTCAAAAAACGACAGATGCTGGAGAGGATGTGGGGGAAAAGGGAAGACTTCTACACCATTTATGCAAATACAACCTCTGCGGAAAACAGTTTGGCGATTCCTAAAATATCTAAAAATCGACCTTCCATATGATCCCACAATCCCCCTACTGGGAATATACCCAGAGGAACTCAAATCACTCTGTGAACAAGATACCTGCACACACATGCTTATTGCAGCATTGTTCACAATAACAAAAACATGGAACCAACCGTGCTGCCCACCGAAAGAGGACTGGATTTTAAAAATGTACATATATGTGGTGGAATATTACACAGCCATAAAGAAGGACAAAACTATGAACTTCACAGCAACTTGGATAGACTTAGTCTATAATACCGAGTGATCTATCACAGAAGCAAAGAACTGAGTATCACATGTTCTCACTCATAAGTGGACCTTGAACAATTATCATAATACTATAAGAAAAGGATTGGTGGTAGCAGAAAACTACTGGGTGGGGAGGAGGCAGGATTGGCAGTAGTGGGAATCTGCCGGGGGAGAAGGGGGCACACATCTTCAACAAGGGTACCTGCATAATGAACATTTGTATACCTAACTCTGAATTGTATCCCACATCTTTAAAAAGAAAAAGAAAAAAATTGTATATTTATTCTTACATGTTTAAATTTCAGTCACTTTCATAGTACTCTGATTCAATATACCTAATTAGATACTTTTTCCACGGCTCAGAAGAGTTTTTGAGCTAATCAATTTTAATGTCTTTTAGCGCTTTTTTGTTTCACCTCTTCCACATTAACAAAATGTTCTTCTTTGAGGGCTTTTTTCATCTGGGAAAACAAAAAAAATATCACTTGGGGTCAGATCAGGTAAATATGGAGGGTGGGACAAGGGGCTCATTCGTGCCATTTTTTATCAAAAACTCCTGAACACTCAGTATGGTGTGGGCAGTTGTGCTCATAAATCACCCATCATTAAATGGGCAAAGGCATTGAACGAATCTAAAAGAAAAAAAAACTTCAGCAAAGCCGAATGCAGTCTCTCACAACAACATTAGTTGAAACGCTGATGCCCATGGATTTCTAGAACACTTAATTAGCAGAGAAGCTCATATTACAAGGGGCCTGCCCTCCAAAGAATAATTCTATTTGGGGGGGGTGGATCCCACCTCGTTTATAGGCTCTTGGCCTCTACAAATAGAGATCGTTTTACTTATTTATTCCAATTTGACACTTCTTTTCCCACTTAATTGCTCTGGCTAGACCTTTAATACAGTGCGTAGAAGTGGTGAAAGCAGGCATCCTTCTCTTGTTTCTGATCTTAGTGAAAAAAACTTTCAGTCTTTCACCACTGATTATGATGTTACCTGTGGGCTTTT
>CAUYQG010224178.1:0-10588 GCA_963574415.1 Tarsius wallacei | reverse complement strand
GAAACTTTGATTACACAAATGAGAGTTTATCAGCGTATGTTCTATCTCAATTTTTTTTTTTTTTTTGAGTTGGAGTCCCACTCGATAGCCCAGACTGGAGTGCTGTGGTCGCTCCCTGCCACCGCAGCCTCGACCTGCTGGGCTCCGGCGATCCTTCCGCCTCAGCCTTCCGAGTAGCCGGAATTACAGGCGGGCTACCACGCCCGGCTAATTTTTTTGATTTATTGTAAAGATGAGGTTTCGCCTGTCCAGGCGGGTCTTGAACCCGCGGGCTCAGCAATCCACTCACCTCACCCTCCCAAGGCGTGGGATTACAGGCTGAGCCACCGAGCCCGGCTTATCTCAATATTTTTAACATATCTCAACACTTTTCCAGTTGTTTTTCTCTGTCTCTGTGGTCTGCATTCTGGATAATTTCTACCAAATGGATTTCAAGTTCATTATTATGTTAAGCATGTACGATCTGTTGTTAATCCAACTCAATTTTTTGCACTTTTTTATAAGTTGTGAAATTATATATATCTTAAAATTAAATTAACCTTGATCTCCTGGGAGAAACCCAATTTGGTGATAAAGCCTTAATTAGTTTAATTATTCTTGAATTTGATTTGTTAACTTTGTGCTTTGAATTTCACATCTATGGTTATAATGAGGTTGTGTTATAATTTTTTCTTTCTTAAACTCTCCTTAAGAGTTTGTGTATGAATATTATTCTAGACAGAGTTTCTCAACCTCAATGCTGTTGGCCATTTGGAACAGATTATTCTTTGTTCTTGGGGGCTGTACTGTACATTGTAGATGTTTAGCAGCATCCCTGGTCTCTATCCACTAAATGTCAGTAGCACCTCCCCTGTATCCACGGTTATGATAGCACAAAAATGTCTGCAGACAAGCCAAATGATCCTTCAAGAGCAAATTTATCCTAGATGGGAACTGCTGCACTTTTAGAATGGTCAAAAACATAAAGAATAAAGGTTATCCTACAAAATGTATGGGCCATACTCTTTACAACTGTCAAGGATAAGAAAAATAGGGAAAGACTGTGAAACTTTGCCAGATTGGAGAAAACAAAATCATCATGATATGCATTTTCTTGGATGAAATCCCAGAACAGAGAAGGAAAGAAAGACATTTCTGTGACAGTTGTTGAAATTTAAATCGGGTCTATGGATTGGATGGTAATTTTGTATGAGTGTTGATTTTTTGGTTTGAAGGTTATAGAGGGTCAAGAAGAAGAGTGTCTTTGTTTCTAGAAAGTACACATAGGGGAATTTGGGCAGTGGATTGAGAATGCATCATATCTATGACTGGCTTTCATTTGCCTCAGAAAAAGACTAATGATAATAATAATAGAGATGCTAGGGTGAGGGATAGAAAGAACAAATGAAGTTAAATATTTACATTGGGGCATCCATTGAATTTGATAAAAGATGTCTTTGCAGTGTTTTTTTAAAAATTTCTGTAAGTTTAACTTATTTCCTAATAATTTATTTTAAAGTAATGCTATTGATTATTTTATTACACATTGAGTAATGCATATAAAGCTTAAGAATTAATATCACTACACTCTTGTGCTAGGTATTAGATAACGAATGCCAGTTGAAGAAAATTATCAGACTCTTGGTTCCAATACTGGAGTTCAGTGATGTTAATTATAAAACCAAACTAATTCACCCACTTATATAAAGAAAACTCTACTACAAAAGCTCTCTTAGACAGCAAACATAGTGGGTAAATGGTTATGGCCTTGGACAAGTTAGAGTTTGAGCTATGGTTTGTAACTAATAGCAGATAACTTTGGGGAAGTTACATTAGCTTTATAAACCTCAGCTTATTTATCTGAAGACAGGTAAAAATAAGACTTACTTCATGATATTATTATAAAGTCTAAATGAGATAATATGTGTAAAAAATTACTAACACAAGGCAATTAACAAATTGCATGCAAATCTCCCAAATATTGGCTATTAGTTTTTGAAGGTCTTTGATTAAACCAAAATTCTTCTCTAATAATGCTTTAATCTTAACAAACAAATGGAACTTTCATCTCCCATTTAGAAGAGTAGTATGTTGAGTACATCCACTCTGTGGCATAAATACCATTTTATATTATTTGGGGAGAGTAAATTCTGGTGGAGAACAGGTGATCAAGGGTCTCCTAGTCCTTGAGGAGTTCTGATAATTTAACCATTGCTGATGGAAAGCCTTCCAATGTAGCCTACTATCAGTCAAATACAGAAATTCTCAAATGTCCTCAATTTTATTTTTCTAGCCTTTGTTACTCTACTTTGTCATTTCCAGTGTTCAGCTACACTGAAATTCTTTCCCCATTCTGTATACATACCCCTTCTTCTCTTGACAATACTCTCCTTATGTGAATTTTTCTCTTCCCACCTATTATCTTCTTTGAAATTTTAGTATTGTTCAATATGTGACAGATGCTACTTCTTTACACAGTATTTCCTAATGCAACCAGCTGGAATTAATCTCTCTCTTCCCAGCATGGTACATATAGTTGTATAGAGTTTCTGCCTAGGAATAATAAGTAAGATCCTCAGGGGTAGGCGGGTTTAAACTGAGAAATGACTCATGTTCCATTGTGTGGAATGATAAAGATAAGAGTATGAGCCTGCATAAGCAACTGTGTGTTATAGCTGATAATGACAGCACAGTCTTCCGCTCTTGGAACCTGGGAATGAATTCAGTCATTTGACTGGTACTACCACCACAGAGTAAAATAATGACTCCACATGAGGACATAAATGATTAAACGGGTGAAGTTGCAATTGTGGATTTTCTCACTTGAATCATGTTTATAAAACACTGACAATGTTTGCTAAAAAAAAAAAAAGACTCATTATACATTTATCTTCAATGTGTTTCATACCTTATTTGTCTTGCTCATTAGTAAGTACTTAAAGATAGTTTCAAAATCATATAATAAGCAATAATAACTGAGGGTTTAGTATGTACCTGTCACTTTGCTAGGTACTTTATATGCATTACGCATATGTAAATAATATTCATCACAGCCATATTAGGTACTATATCAAGTTTTCTGACTAGAAACTGAGTCAAAGAAAGATTTATCATTACCCCATGTTGCTACTTAATGATTATCTGAGACTGTGTGTTTCAAAACTTAAATATTATCTACCGGGTGATCCTATTATTTATAGAGTTGAATTATTTTAAGGTCATGAAAATAAAATTGTGAGAAAATATATTTTACCATTTTAGCAGAGGCACTTTCCAGTAAAAGTGTTCAGTTAATGATGGCTGACACTGTTAAATTGTGTGAATTCCTTATGCCATTTTTATGATGCAAGTTCATTCGACTTTACTTGATTCATGTTCATTCAAAGCAATGAGCTTAGCTATTCATTGTCCAGGTTATATAAAAACTGGTCAAACTCACATTGTGAATTATTGAATCTTTCCATAAATGAAAACAGGAAGATTTGGCAAATCTATATCTGTCAATCAGTAGGACATTTCCATTTTCATCTCAGAAAAATTGAGTAAGTTGTGTTGATTGATATGTATGCTTTTAAAATATGAAGCCACAGACTAGCATCTAAGTATATGGAAAATATTTTAGAAAAAATAATTGGGCAAAAATATTTTCCTACTTCATACCATTATAGGACCAGTTCAAAACAATATTGACAGAGTTACAGACTGAGAAATGGCCAGAATTTTGACTTGATCTTCTAATAATGTATCTCTTTTGAGATTTTCTAGACCTATAATATTACCAAACTTTTTTTGTTTGAATTGCCAGTGTATGTGCATTTATAATAGTTTTAAAAAATAAACCAGCCAGCATGTACATAATTGATTAGCATAATTAGAATCTATTTTACATAGCCTGTAATCCCTCGCTTGGGGAGGCTGAGGTGAGTGGATTGCCTGAGCCCGCGGGTTTGAGACTCGCCTGGGCAACTTGGCAAGACCTCCTCTCTACAATAAATCAAAAATTAGCCGGGTGTGGTAGCGTGCGCCTGTAGTTCCAGCTACTTGGAAGGCTGAGGCGGAAGGATCGCCTGAGCCCAGCAGGTCGAGGCTGCGGTGGTCGGGAGCGGCCACTGCACTCCAGTCTGGGCGAGAGTGAGACTCCAACTCCAAAAAAAAAAAGAATCTATTTTACGTAATTGTGATTACATAATTTACAAATAGTTAGTTGATACTCAGCTCATGGAACACTGTTAAACCATTATAAGTTAATATTTTATCAATATATGGCTGAAATCTGCAACCCTTACTAATTATTTTATTGTCTATTAAAAGTTGTAATAAACAACTTAATCAATTGAATATGCATATTCATCTGGATTATCAAGGTGAACCCTAAATGTAATCACAAGTATTTTTATAAGCGCAAGACAGAATTTTTACTATAGAGGAGAAGGCAATGTGATATAAGCAGAAAGATTTGAAGATGCTATATTATTGGCTTGGAAGATGGAGGAAGTGGTCATGAGCTAAGGAATGTAAGGAGCTCAGCTCTAGAAGCTAGAAAAAGCAAGAAAAGTAATCCCTCCCTCTCCACTCACTCCAGAGCCTCTGGAGAAAGCATGGCCCTGCTGACACCTTGACTTTAGACTAGTGAAACTGAATTCAGAAACAGATGTCTGGGTTCCAGACTGTAAGAGAACACATTTGTGTTGTAAAAAAAAAAAAAAAAAAAGTTGTAATAAACCACTTAATCAATTGAATATACATATTTTCAGTTGAAAAGGAAAAGATTATGGAATTCCTTGGGCAAAATCTATTCTTCCACATAAGTTTGTAAATATAGTTTAGTAAGCTACTTTAGAGCTATTTACATTGAACTAGATCCAGTCAATTTTATCATACACTCAAATAATAGAATTTCCAAATTTTTGCTATATTTAGCTAAAAGAAAGTTCATGCTTCCATAGAATGACTAACATAGTAACAATTTTAATAGTGAGATCCACTAGGTCATGTCTGTTATATTGTTGTACAGATGCTCCTATATGATGGAATTACATATCAATAAACCCATTGTAAGTAAAAAATACTGTAATTTGAAAATGCATTTAATACCACAATAAATGTCTTGTAAAGTAAAAAAAAAATCATAAGCTGACACATCATATGTTGGAAACTGTCTGTACCATCTAATAACATGACTTTGGAAAGACAAGGAATAGCCCACTTTCAATCTTAAATATTTACACATCTTCCTCTGGCTGGTTATTTGCTAGTTTACCAGGAAGATAATTTGATTACAATACAGCCTGAAAATAATTAAAATGAACTACTTTTACTGTTAAAAATATTTGTGAAGTTTGGAAAGATGCTAAGAGAATACTTTTTTAAAATTTTCTAATTATACTATCTTCCTTTTTCACTAACTAATACTTATCCCAAGCTATGAATAGAATTTATATTTGAAATTAATTATCATAAGCAACAATGATATCAAAATTAGGAAGAGCAAATGATGGAAATTTACATGTAAAACTTCCTGATACTCTACCATTTTTTGAACTCTCAATTCCTACCCTACAAAAATCAGGATTAGTTGAATTTGATGTATTCCTGATAAGAAGGTTGCTTGTACAAGTAATGAGGACCCAGGATAGAATTGCAAACATGATTTATAATTATAGAAAATATAACCATTTAAATGATAAAAAAAACTATATTTTGCTAACTACAATGCACTTTCACTGAAACAGGAGTATTCATTTATCTGAGCATTTCCCTGAAATAGGGGTGTTAGTATGCCATTTATATAAATATTCTACTCATCATCATCATCAATAAAAACAGCTACTGGGTGCTCAATGAATATGTGGTAAAGATATTTTAAAGAAGACTTTTTCATTTAAAAAAAGTAAACAGAACAACCCCCTCAGATCCCCTTCCACTGTGGGATCTTTTCTGTCCTCTTAATAAATCTTGCTTTCAAAAAAAAAAAAAAAAAGGAAACAGAATCATTTTTTTACTCAAAATTTCACTGAGTCTTATCAGCAAAATAAATCATAAAATTTTAGGTAAAGCAATTTTCTCTCTGCAAAGCAATTTTCTATCAGTCTGTTCCAACTCTTACTTGGTATTACAATTAGAAGTACCAATGAAGTAGCAGAATAGTAGTAACCTGGCAAAAAGAAGACATGTCCACTTAAATTTTATACCTGGAATTGTTTTGTTAAACATAATTACAGAAGTATTTTGAAATTATCTTAAAGGTTTCAAGATACAGTTGTAATTGCATAAAGCACAAATCCTACCAGTTCAGTTCATTTCTATAAACTTGAAGTTTAAGAATACTGACTAAAAAATAGGTTTTTAGAACATTTATTGATAGAAATTGAGTGCACATGGAGTACATGTGGTCAATTGAGGTAGTGAGCTGACAAACCTTTGCTGCATCTGACTGGCACAATTTAATTGCTCTAGAAGTGTCAGGGTCTAGTGCTCTGGGATTTATACTAGGTAGAAGCAATTTTGCCTTTATATTTAAAACCATCAGAAGTATTACTCCACGTGATTATGTGTTTATGACAGTTTATGTGGTTTTCTGCCAATTTTTCCCCCAATAGTGTGCCATCCACTGATGACTATTGCTTGAGTCTTTGTAGTAGTTATCTCATTAGAAGTTGCAATGCAATATATTTCTAATTCTATCATTTATTTCTCATTTATTTTCTTGAAATATTCTACATAAAACAAATGCATTTCATTTATCAGAGCGATTCTGTTAGCCTAAAATACTAATCCTGATAAGGCAAAATTGATGTTTATAATCTATTCGTTTTGTTATAAACATTTAGTGCAGTAAGTTAGTTCCCCTCCAATTGGGTTGCTCCTTTCCTTTGCTTCCTCATCCCCTTCAATTTATTGTTTCCTTTTCTAAAATTGATACACTCAATTTTATAATGCAGTTGATATGTTTTAATCAATTTCAATCATTTTTTTCAGTATTCTAAGTTTCTTTATTTAGGCTGGTGTAAACTCTTTATACTGGTTCTCTTCTTTTGAACTGACTCCATTAATCTTTTGTATTGTTCTTGTTTTCTTAAAAAATGAGATGTTCCAAGCTTACTTTATGTTTGTGTATGTGCGTGTATACATGCATATGTGTGTGTAAACAAATATTTATTCTATGCAAGCATTTATTCATTCAGTGTTGAGTTATTATAATGAATGGAATGGTTAAGATTGTTTCTTTATTCATTTAATAGATCACAAGTTCTCAACCTATGGTAAATCATTGAATTTACCGCAAGTAAATCCTGTAAATGGGATTTTAAAACATGGCATCTTGCGTTGGAGAATAAGACATGAAGGTGCAATAATACAGCTTCCAGGTTCCACTCTAACATGTGACAAGCTTGCAAATCATCACTTATATCCTCATAATAAGAAAAAGTCCGAACAAGCAAAAAAAAAATGACTTTTCTTAGATCTGTCAGAGAATTGAGGTCGCAGGACAATGTCTCAGAACTGGAGAAGCAGGTATCTCAAGTACAGACAAGCTTACCAGAAGCAAAAGTCATTGGAACACTTAAGCAGTAACTTTAAAGAATTCTAGATGATCTGTATGTACTAGCTTAAGAGTTAAAATCTTCCCAAGATGTCCAGTCTAGGGAGACTCTTGCACTCTCTAGGTTTTGACCTCTAGGATCCCTATCAGATTCTCAAGTGAAGATGTGAGAAAAAACCCTCATGTTCAGAGGGAGGAAAAAGTAACAATACTGTAAATAGTCCAGAGTATTGTCTACACCAAAGCCTCACCAAGCAAGGTAAAACATTCCATCAGAGCCTAATGATTTCAGGCATGAAGAAAGGTAAATTGGTCAACTCCAGTTGCTGTTAGGCTTTTAACATCCATAAGTACTTATGGACGTCACAGCCCAGGGACACAAAACCACTAAGGTAGTCTGCACAATGATAATTGATGACAGCTAAAAGAACTGCATGACTCAAATTGTATTTAAGAAGAAGAAATCTGCCGGGTTTGGTGGTTCAGCCTGTAATCCCAACACTTTGGGAGGCTGAGGCGAGTGGATTGCCTGAGCCCGCCAGTTCGAGACCAACCCGGGCAACTTGGCAAGTCATCGTCTCTACAATAACTAGAAAATTAGCCAGGAGTGGTAACACATGCCGGCCGTTCCGGCTACTTGGAAGGCTGAGGCGGAAGGATCACTGGAGCCCAGTGGGTCGACACTGGGGTGGCCGTGAGTGTGCCGCTTCACTCCAGCCTGGGCAACAGAGTGAGACTCCAATTCAAAAAAAAGGAGGAGGAGGAGGAGGAGGAGGAGGAGAAAGGAAAAGAAATCCAAAGGGAAACCACCAAAGATGACAGGGAGGACAAAAACAAGGACAATAGAGAAAATGAAGCCTCTGACTCATCCAGATACAGCTAACAGTAAACACAGCATGAGTCCTAGCTCAAAAAATGTAACACCTCACATTAAAGGCATAGCTACTTCAGTTCATATTACTCAATACAACATGTCTCATTTCCAAAGGATTGGCATAATAAAAGAGAAGAAAATTACAATCTGAGGAGTGTGCAAGCAACAGAACTGAACTCTGACATGGCAGATATTTTGGAACTACCAGACTGGGAATGTAAAACAACTGTGATTAATATTTTATGGACATTAATAGAAAAAGTAGACAACATGTAAGAACTTATGGGTAATGTTAGCAGAGAGATGGGAGCTAACAAAAACCAAAAGGAGGTGCTGAAAATAAAAAAAATACTAACAGACATGGAATATGCCTTCATCAGTAGACTAGACATATCCAAGGAAAGAATCAACGAGTTTGAAGATATCTGAATAAAATTTCCCAAACTCAAATGCAAATTTAAAAAAAAGGGAAAAAAACCCAGAATATTTAAAAAGTATGAGACAATTACAAACGGAACAAAATACATGTAATGGGGATACCAGAAAATGAAGCAAGAGAGAAAGAAGCAGAAGAAATATTGATTTAAAGTATATGGAGTTTTCCGAAATTAATAACAGACACCCAACAAAAAATAGAATGAAATTACTGCAAGAAGCAAGAGCATAAAACACCTTACCCATAGAGGAATAAAGATAAGAGTATATCAGACTTATTGACAGAAACCATAAAAGCAGAAGAGACTAGAGTAAAATATTCAATGTATTGAAAGAAGAAATCTACCAATCTAGAATTTTATATTAATTGAAATTATCCTTCAAAGTGAATGTAAAGACTTTTTCAGATAAACCAAAACTAAGATGATTTGTTGCCATTGGAACAAATAAATATTAAATAAATGTCAAAATAAGTTCTGAGGTCAGGTGTGGTAGCTCATGCCTGTAATCCCAGCACTTTGGGAGGCTGAGGTAGGCTTATTGCTTGATTGAGTCCAGGAGTTCGAGACCAGCCTGGGCAACATAAAAATAGCTAAACCTCGTCTCTACAAAAAATAAAAATAAAAAAGTTAGCCAGGCATGGTGGTGCTCACTTGTATTCCCAACTACTACGTGGAAGGATCACCTGAGTATAGGAGGTTAAGGCTGCTGTGAGCCATGATTGTCATGATCATACCACTGCTTTCCAGCCTGGGCAAAAGAGTGAGACCCAAACTCAAAAAAAAAAAAAAAAAGTTCTGAGAGAAGAAAAATGATGTAAGTCAGAAACTAAGGATGCATATAAAGAAAGGGAGAGTGCCCAAGAAGAAATAAATAAAAGTAAAAGTAAAACAAAAATCTTTATTTTCCTTATTTTTATCTGATCTAATAGAAAATGGTTTGTTCAAAGCGATGACTGCAACAGTGTGTTGAATAGAATAGCATATGGACAAGTGAAATGAATGACAGCACTATTTTAAGGAATGGAACTGAGGAATTGGAATACTTGTTGATAAGGTACTTGTGCTACCAGTTTTTTATAATTTATTTTTCTAATAAAGTTGTAGTTAAAACAAATAGGCCAGATATACATTCAAAAAATAGAAGCAGACAGTCTCTAAATTAAGAAAACTCGAGGAATATCTATAAATCCTAAATCTGAAGTCAACATGTGGGTCTTAGCCAAATGCAGTCTCTCTTTCAGTCCATATGTGAATTATTATTATTTTTAACAATGTGTTTTCTCTAAATGTTTACCACACAAGAATCAGTAAATCAGTAAAGCCCAAACACCCAACAACTCAAACCTTGCTGCTTCCTTAACTTTGCTATATAACTATCATTAGCTGGTTGTCTCACAGAATTAATCAGTGAATTTAATTAAAGCTGAATACCATATATTCTTTTATTTAGTTATTTAAACTTAATCTCTTAAAAGTCCGTTGTGAAAACAGAGCTTATCGAGGTTGACTGACAAAAACACAAAAGTAGGTGTGTGTTATTCACCTTTGATTCTATCTATTTTTTTTTTTTTTTTTTGAGTTGGAGTCCCACTCAATCACCCAGACTGGAGTGCGGTGGCCGCTCCCGGCCACCGCAGCCTCGACCTGCTGGGCTCCAGCGATCCTTCCGCCTCAGCCTTCCGAGTAGCCGGAATTACAGGCGCGCGCTACCACGCCTGGCTGATTTTTTGATTTATTGTAGAGATGAGGTTTCAC
>CAUYQG010224171.1:0-28175 GCA_963574415.1 Tarsius wallacei | reverse complement strand
AGGGGGGATGGGATTAATGATACTCAATATCTGTCTGGGGACGGGGAGATACCTCTTATCACCAAGGGTGTCTGAACGAAGCATATTTGTATACCTAATCCTTAACTGTACCCCACAATATGATAATAAAAAATACTGATTTAAAAAAAAATAAACATTTCAAAGAGTTCAAAGACAAAAAAAAAATGATGGTTCACAATATGCACTTTACTGCTAACCGTTTAGAGTTTTGAATGAATTGTCTATAGATAATAGACCTTAGAATCATCATTCATTATATCAATTCATTCTTTTCTTGTAGGGCAAAAGAATTTTCTGGAACCACTGTGGGAATTGCTTTTACATCTACAATGTGCTTGCCTTATCATTCTGTTGGTATTGTCCAGGTCTGTTTGAAGATAAACTGCTAGTTTATAATTTACATTGGCCAGATGATTTTGTTTTTTTGAATCTATGGAAAAGATCATTATAATTTTTCTCCTTTAATCTGTTGACATGGTAATAACATTGATTGAATTTCAAATGCTGAACTAGTTTTGCTTTAAAGGATAAACCTAATATAGTCATAATTTATTATCTTTTTAACATATATTTTAATTCAACTTGATAATATATAGTCTTTTCACCTATATTCATGAGTAATATTAGTCTGTAGTATTCTTTTCCTGTAATACATGTCTTACGTTTTATTATCATAGTAAATTTAGCCACATAAAATAAGTTGATATAAATTATCATCTCTTTGATTTCCTGGAATTTTGGAGTAGAATTGGTATTATTTTTCCATAAAATATATAATACAATTCACCAGTAAAACTGTATTTTTGGCTACCAATTTATTCAATTCACAGGATCTGTCGTGAGAAGTGATAGTTCACGTCTTTACAGAAAGCTGTCTATTTAAGTTGACACAAATTTGTTGATGATGTCCTGTATCTTTTCAATATCTATAGAATTTATAGTGATATTCTTTCTTTAAATATTCAAGACAAGAGCAAAAATCAATAAAATTGAGAGCAGGAAAACCATAGAGAACACCAATTAAATCAAAAGCTCTTTCTTCAAGAAGATTGAGAACATTGATAAACTGCTAGTCAAATTGCCCAGGACAATAGGACACACAACATTAATAACATGAATTAAAGAAGGAATACACGAAGTAAAGCCTTATAGGATTGAAAGAAGACATAGAAAAATTTATAATTATACTTGAGTACTTTAATATTATCTCTTGCCATTAGGATTTAAAAAAACCCTAGGAACACTATAAATTAATTTGACATCATTGGCAATTATAACACATACCATTCAATAACAGAAGAAGACACATTCTTTTCAAGTTTATATAGAGCCTTGGCCAAAAATAAAACTTAAAATCATTAAAAATATTGAACTTCTACAAAGTATATTGCAGAACGTAACAGCATTAAACAAAAAGTCAACAATGAAAATTATTACAACACATTTGTATGTAACACTATAAGTCAAAGAAGAGATGAAAAGAGAAATTAGAAGATATTTTGAACCAAAGAAAACTGAAAACACATATCTTCAAATACCTTGGATGCAGCTAAAGCAAAGCATGGTGGAACATTTGTAACAGTATTAAAGTAGAACAAAATAGATGCAGAATAAGCAAAATGAAGGACATAGTCAAGACAAGAGCAAAAATCAATAAAATTGAGAGCAGAAAAACCATAGAGAGCATCAATGAAATCAAAAGCTCTTTCTTCAAGAAGATTGAGAACATGGATAAACCGTTAACCAAACTGTCCAGCACAATAGGACACACAACATTAATAACATGAATTAAAGAAGGAATACACATCAGCAAAACATTTCCCTCTGACACTTTTTTTCGTTGGAGAAATAAATAAACAAAAAGCTGCTCAAGGCGAGATCCAGTGAATGGGGAGGGTGGGGCATGGGAGTCATGTCATTTTGGGTCACAGACTGCTGAACATTGCCTGGTGTGACCAGGTGTGTTCATAAATCACCCATCACGAAATGGGCAAACACGTTGAAAGAATCTAAAAAAAAATTTCTCTGAAGCCAAATGCATCCTCTCACAACAATGCTAGCTGGCACACTGATGTTGATGGGTTTCTAGAACATTTACCTAGAGAGGAAAGCCTGTACTACAAAGTGTTTGCCTTCCAAAAAAATAACTTCATTATTTTTTAATCTTCTCTTGTATATTTTCACAGACTCTTTGGGTGTCCTGTAACCCCGAGTTGCTTATGAGTTCTGGAAGGTTATAATTATTTAAGTTTTTCTTCCTTAAAGAAAGCAAGAATAAGGCTCTTTCCAGTTTTCTAATTCTAGGCAGAAATGGAACTATATTTTTAGTGGACATCTTATGAGTCTAGGTTTGTGATAGGCTTTAAGGATGTACAGAAGAAGCAAAACATGTTTTCAAACTTGAAAGAGCTTGCCCATAAAATTGGAAGAGAAACTGGCCTATTTAAAGCAATAATTCCAAAGTATGATAGCAAATAGCTTAGTGCTACATTATACAATTGAAAACTGTGATAGGAATCCGTAAGAGTGAATTGTTGATAAAGATTAATATACGTTCAGGAAAAGTTGCATTAAGATGAGACTCGAACAGTAGATAGGATTTAGAGCCAGATGCAGTGGCTCACGCCTGTAATCACAGCACTTTGGGAGGCCGAGGCGAGAGGATTGCCTGAGTCCAGGGGTTCGAGACCAGCCTGGCCAACATAGCGAGACCTTGCCTCTACAATAAATCAAAAAATTAGCTGGGTGTGATGGCACACGCCCGTGGTTCCAGCTACTTGGAAGGCTGAGACAGAAGGATCACTTGAGCCCAGTAGGTCATGCTGTGGTGACCTTAAGCGTGCCACTGTACTCCAGCCTGGGCAACAGAGTGAGATTCTGAATTTTGAATGAGACACTGACTTTTTGAAAAAAAAAAAAAAGGATTTAGATAGGAGGAAGACAGAAATGAAGTCATTCAAGGTGAAGAAACCATTCAAGTTAGAAAAAATAATTATGGAAAGGAAGAAAGCAGCCCGTCTCCAGGGCCAGGAAGCGCAGAGCCAGGAAAAGTTACTGCGGTTGCCACTATCTTGTCTCTGCACACCCCACATCTCCCAGGATCCCTGATGCCAAGGCCGCTCTGGTCATCGAGGAAGAGTAGGGTTTAATCCCCTGCTGAGCCAATGGCTCGCGCTCTTCTGGTCTCCCCCGCCGGCCCCACCTGAAGAAATGAGCGGTGGATTGGTTCCAAGTCCTTTTCCCTAACAAACAATGACTTACACCGGATATTTTCCAAGTGTGGCAACGTTGTAAAGGTAACTATAATGAAAGATAAAGATATCAGGAAAAGTAAAATCACATTTATTTTATTTTTGGATAAAGACTCTACACAAAAGTGTACCCGGGCAATGAACAACAGTTATTTGGTAGAATGATGAAAGCAAGATTTGCTGTTGACGACGGAAGAGCAGCTGAGTTCATCCAAAGGCGAAACTACTTTGATAAATCTAAGTGTTGCGAATGTGGGGAAAGTGGATACTGAAGGTATGCCTGTCCTAAAAACATGCTCAGAGAACCTAAAAAGTGGAAATTCAGTTCAGGGGGGTCCCTCAACATCAGATGACTCAAGATGCCCAAGGATAAAGGACAGCACATATTTCAGTGATGGAGAAGAACTGAGTGATGAAAATGAATATTTATTATGTAAATATTAAAATAAATCTTGAGGTACAAAATTCAGTTGGGGACTGCATTTGGGGGATTACTTTTAGAATTTGAGCATAAGAACCCTCAATGGCAAATCGTTTTTTACAATAAAAATAGCTTATAGGAATTTAAAAAAAAAATAAAAGAAGAAACCTTCCGTTGAAAGGAATTTCAAATAAAGCAATCTGAAAGGCTGAAGAGCTTCCAAACACATTTCCATGTTTCTTGAGCTTTTTGGTTAGCAACTTTTCCCCACTTGGAGAGCTCCGTATTGCTGTCCAGCAAGGTGTACCATGTTCATCTCAAAAGAATGAATGGACATTTTGAGTGTAGTTGTTAGCTTCCCATCTTACACAACTACTGCTTGTTTGCCACTGTTGTACTGTTCCTCATAGATCTTTACATTTGGTTCTTTAAGATGAAGCAGATAGGGAATCAGATTTTTGTAGGTAGAGGTTACTGGCAGACCCTTGTCTTCCCAATAGGAAATTATAAGCAGCAGTGATTCTTTTGCATTGTTTTATTGCTCCTGAATAACTTGGAGCCACCTCAAATCAGTAACAATCTGATGAGAGAGTTGGCTATTGGCTGGACTTCATGCAACAGGACAAATATTTAATTAACTGATGTCTAATCTTTGCAGTGATAGAATTGAGAAAGATACTAATAATGCTAAAGATCTAGGTTAACAAATAAGTATAGATTCCTATTGGTCAAACACATTAGAGACTTCTAAAATTAATTTAGAAGTATTGAAAGGCCAGCCAAAGGGGAGATGGATCAGTTAAATAAAGGTGGGGGGGGAGGTGGGAGTAATGGTAGTCAATGTCTGTCTGGGGACCGGGAGACACTCCTTATCAACAAGGGTGTCTGAATGATACATATTTATATACCTAACCCTTAACTGTACCCCACAATTTTAAAATAAAAAAATATGTTTAAAAAAGGGGAGGGGGTTCTTATTCCTTATCCCTGTTAAAAAAAACTTTTGACATTATCTTTCATTGCAGAAGGCAAGAACATTTATCCTCTTTATAGGAACCTATCCACCAGAACAAAGGGCAGACGATATAGTCTGTGATAGGCATTCAGTCCCAAAGGGGTGTGTATCTGTGTGAGTGAGTGAATGAGAGACAGAAAGAGAGAGAAGGGTAAGAAGACTGAAGCTCAATCAGTCTTTTTATTTTACTGGACAATGTGAAGAATCTTTAATTATAAAAACACATATTCTGAGTTATAATTCCATTTGAAAACCAGATAATCTGTTTCCTCATTCTTACCCCTAGGACCACAGTGACAATCTTCTTAGAGTTGCGGGGACAATGGCCCATGAAATAGGTCACAATCTGGGAATGTTTCATGACTCTTATGTTTGCAAGTGTTCTTCGACAATGTGTGTGATGGATAGAGCATTGAGGTGAGGCTGTCTGGGAATATGCCGTGCGTCTCTGGTTTTGATCCACTCTGGGCTATACTACTTCTGTCTTAAAAATTATTTTATTTTATTTTTAAATTGTGGGGGTACAAATGAGGGCTAGGTACATACGTGATCATCATACAGATAAAGTGTGGGTACCCTTATTGATGTTATGTGCCCCCCTCCCCCTGGCAGTGTCCCAATACTGCCAATCCCTTTCTTATAGTATTATGATAAATGTTCAAGGTCCACTTATGAGTAAGTAAGAAGATGCCCTAAAAGTCAAATCTTTGTTTCTATGCTACTTCTTTAGGTCACTTTCAACATGTACAAATTTTTGAATTATTGAATGAATGTATATCTATGCCAAGCCTCCATACCCCTTAACTATATGTAATAATTGCCATGATCTAAGACATAGTTTAAACATATTGTCTCTTTGCTGTTGGGGCAACTCATAGTTTTATACCTATCTTATCTACACAATATTTGGTCCAAGAAAATAATTAGTATTTTTTATGAGTTCAGAATGGGTGGTATTAGAGAAAGAGCTCTCGTAGAAAAACCTAATTAAAGAAGAAACTTCTCCACAAGTGGTTGGAGACAGTCCGTGAAATGATATTACATATTTCTGCCTTGCCTTCGGCAACATTTCCAGGCAATCTTATATTTAAAAATCTCACAATCTCTTTTATATATTCATTTCCTCTTTTCTATTCATGGAATTCATTCTATAAACTCTATTCATTTCCTCTTTTCTGTTTTTATTTTTATTTCGTTCTTCAGCCCACTCAAGTTACGGCTACTCTCCCAAGGTCCTTTACAAAACAGCTTATGGATGCATGGCAGTTACTTAGTTGATGTCATCTCTCCCCAATATTACCGCAGTTTTAAACCTCATCTTTATTTGTGGGATGAAGAGATTTCATCAATAGGAATTTCTCTGAAGGAAAGCGAATTCTTAGACATGTAAATAAATATGACTTTGCACCCTTTAGAACTTTGCAACCTGAAAATGATCTACAGCTAAATAAGATGACTTCAATAAGTCAGAGGAATTCTTGTTTTATTAATAGTGGCCTGAATGCTACACTTTGAGATATGGCCATGTATTCTCATTAAGCTAGAGGTATTTGTGTCCACCCAAGTGGGTTAATTCGGGCCTACAAATGAGCTTATGAATTAGCAGTCAGTCGGGGAATTGGGTTTGGTCTTTTGGGGCAGGTTGTGGGTGTAATTGTGCTCAATGTCAGATATTGTTCACCACGTGAAAAGCGTTAACTGTATTCCATTTTTCCTTTCCTTATCTGCACAGCTTCCATATACCCACAGACTTCAGTTCCTGCAGCCGTAGCAGCTATGACAAGTTCTTTGACGATAAATTATCAAATTGCCTCTTTAATGTTCCACTGCCTAAAGATATCATATCCACCCCAATCTGTGGGAACTATTTGCTAGAAATAGGAGAGGAATGTGACTGTGGGACTCCTGAGGTAACACCAAGCACTTTCTAAAATAATCTGGTTGTTTTTCAGTTAGTACAAAGACACCTTATAAAGTGATATATGGCCTACTATAAAATTGTAGGTGCTTTGTATTTTTCGATATGTTCATATGTAAGTATTTGCCAAGTCAGTCTTTCTGACAAAGAACCGTGCACGATCTAATAGTCCTTGGTAATTAATTTATCTCTCAGGGTTTCCTCCCCATCTCCCTACCACCCCTCCCCACCACATTTTTTTTAAAGTACCACTCACCACTTTGGGCTTTGTGTTCCTATCCCTCCCTTTCTAGCTGAAAGGTTTCACATTTCTACCTATTGAGCATTACTTTAGACACAGTACTGAGATCGTGCTCAGAGAGTGTAAACAGCTTGTTTGCCCAAGGTCATCGAGCTGGTAAACTAAAGAGCAAGACCTGAACTCAGCTGTGTCTGTTTTTCAGAGTCCCAGCACCACCCAGTCCAGGAATCTGGTGCACCTCCTTACTGCTTCAGGATTTGGAAGTTATTACCGTTAGAAGTGCCTGCCCCGACCCTACTCACAGGGCAGCTGGGATTCTGAATGAGACCTTTGCCTCTATCTTATTGACACTTAATATGAGTAATACATCATGCCTTCAGGGTATCTGCTTGCAGTAACTTTGAAATAAAATTACAAATTTATTCGTTCTATGAGAAAGCGTAATCTGTCCCAGTTGATGATTATCTCTGAACCAAGTCATTTTAACCCTGAAATGTTGAAACTCTAAAACTATCACTCGCCTATAGGAATCTAACCAGCTACAGGGAGAGTTTCTCCAAGGCCTTGTGTAGACAGGTTTCTGATTTCTCAGAAACAAAGCAGCGAGACCAAGACAAAGTATATTGCTTCAAGCAGAGTTGAGTTGCGTGTCAAAGGTAGATAAATATCTATATCTTTAGCATTTTAATACATATTCTAGAGACTGAATTTATTGCTAGGTAAGTACATAGTTGAGTTGAGCTGATTATGTCTCATAACTATTTTGATAAATTGTATTGTAAAAACTATACTTTTTATTTATTTGTTTTAAATAGATATTTTCTTAGTATTATTATTGGTGTTTGGAAGATCTAGAAAAGACATTCAAACTAAAAAACAAAAAGGGTCTAAGTGGAATTCAGATAAACAACAAACCACCAGTTGCTCTAAAATTTTTCTAATGTTTTGTTTTCTTTTGTTTCGGTAAAAACCACTTTCAGACTCCACTAAAGTAATGTCTGTGTGATGAATATATTCTATTCCAAATGATGCTGAAGTAAGACCAAAAAGTAATCTGGTATTTGGATTTGTTTCTGATATTTTTAGGAATGTACCAACATTTGCTGTGAGGCTAAAACATGTAAAATCAAAGCAATTTATCAATGTGCATTAGGAGGTTGCTGTGAAAAATGCCACGTAAGTTTATTTTATTCTACTTTAATAATTATGATTATTTTTCTTAACACCTAATGAAATAGAAAAAGTGATATTTTTTCTATAAAACAATATAGCAACATTTATGAAGCACTGACTGAGTGCTTCACATACATGACTGATTTAACCTTCCTGTGACCCTACAAGGTAGTTATTATCATCTCATTTTGCTTTGGAGGGAATGGAGGTTCAGAGCATACAATGTTCAAAATACCATGGCCACTATCTATGACAGCCTAGATGAACCTGGAGAACATGATACTAAGTGAAACGAGCCAGACACAGAACAAATGCTTATACTGATCTCACTTATATGTGGAATCTAAAAAGAAAAAATGAATACGTAGACAGAGAGAGGAGACTGGTGCTAACCAGGAGTGGGGAGGTGGGGGAAATGGGAAAATATTGGTCAAAAGGTACAATGTTACAGTTATAGAAGATGAATAAGGTTAGAGATCTCACGTCCAACATGATGACTATAGGTAATAAAACTGTGTTGTATATTAGAAGTTGACTAAAAGTATAGATTTCACAAGCTCTCACCACGTACAGGATGTCAGGAGACAGCTATGTTTATTTGTTTGACTTTAGTAATCATTTCACTATGTCTATGGATATCAAAATAGTGTGTATACCCTAAATACAATACAATAAAAATTTTTAAAAATAGCATGGGCACTCTTTAGTGGGCAAACCCCAAATACAACCAGCTTCCAAGCCAATGCTAGTTACTCCTGCCTGTCGCTTCTTTCGATGCTATATGGCCTTCTTGGACCAAATGTCATAACATTGGTTGTATCTACCTTTAACGATATATTTGGTAAAAAAACTTTTATTCTGAATAATGTGGAGGAGTCCCTATCTTCAGCCTTGAATCCACTGCAGGGTGATATTTCTTGAAACAAACATGTCGCTTTCTCTGTGGGACTTTTTCTCCATGGAGCATTTTCTCTGTGGGGATTGATGTTTTACTTTCTGTTGTTGAGTATCACTCTATGTTGCGATCGTTTATGTGTTTGTCTTTTTATTTGGATGGTCTCCTAAGGGCAGGAGATGGATTCATCTTCACCTAGTACAGACTTTCATGCATTTTAAATGCTCAATAACTGTGTGCAGAATGAATGTGTAGAGGGCACATCAGGTTCTAGGTAATATTTGGTATAATTTTTTTTTTTGAGTTGGAGTCTCATTCTGTTGCCTGGGCTGGAGGGCAGTGGCACACTCACAGCCACCCCAGCATCAACCTGCTGGGCTCTGACATCTGTCCGCCTCAGCGTCTAAGTAGCTGGAATTATAGGTGTGTGCTACCATGCCTGGCTAATTTTTTATTTATTGTAGAGACGAGGTCTCGCCAAGTTGCCCGGGCTGGTCTTGAACCCGCGGGCTCAGGCAATTCACTTGCCTTGGCCTCTCACAGTGCTGGGATTGCCGGCTGAGCCACCGAGCCCGGCCTGGTAAAAATTTTTTAATGTCAGAGGGAGAAGGAATAAATGGAAGCCGAAAGGAAATAAATTTGAGAACTTAAGTAGTAGCCAACAAGTGTTTAGTAAGTGCTATTTGGAAATGGGAAAATATTGGTCAAAAGGTACAAAGTTACAGTTAAAGAAGATGAATAAGGTTAGAGATCTCATGTACAACTTGTTGACTATAGAGACCATGGGAGATTAAAAATTCGGTCTATTGCTGTTTACTTCCTTAGAGCAATGATATACACGTATGAAACATGAAAATATAACACATTGTGAGATGCTCATGCTGATAGTATAATGATATATAATGCTTTCCATGTACACTTACAGTTAATTTCCACAATGCCCTTGTAAAAGTAAATGTTAAATGAAAAAATGTTTATCAGATTAAATCCATTCTCTAAGGTTATGCACCCAGCTACTAGCAAAGCCAAGATTCTAATTCATGTCACCTGAATCTGAATTCAGGGTTCTTTCCCAGCACATGAAGAAAATAGGAGCAGCGATTGGTATGAAGTGGTCAGAGGAGCCTTCATAGAAAAAGAGGCTTTCAACTGGCTTGGAAAAAAAAGAATAGATTGTAGATTTAGATTCAGACAAAAGGGGGAAGAATTTTCAATTGACGACACAAAAAGAGCAAAAACATGAAAGAAGGTACAAACATGGTTTATGTAACAGCTGTCAAGGAAACTTGTCTGTCTGGACAATGGAGGTTGAATTTGGAGGGTTTCATGTGCTTCTGTTGAAATTTGGATTTGATCCTGTCACTGGTAGAAAGATATTGAAAGCTTTCTGATGCAATGAGAACATGTGGCTCATGTCAGCCAGGGAAAGACATGCTTCCTCAGATTCTCAGGAATGGCAGACTTTGTTTTCATAAGATTTGTCCAAGGAAATGAGAGCAAGATTTACAGTAATAGTCTATGTTGGAGTTAACATATCAAATGGATATTTGGTTATTCCTTCCTCGTGGTAAATCACTCCATAAAGAAATGAGTTGAAAAGAAATATCTGAACGTACAAGAAAAAGAATTAAGGACTAGGAAACTTGAGGTCTGGGAAGGTCTCAGAGTATGTTAATCTGGTGCTTATAAACTTATCTTCTTTAATACAGAAGAAGATTCACTTCACCAATAAATCTCCGAAGTTGCAGATTAAATCTCCTTGAAAATCCTGACAAAGATACATTCAACAACAGGAGAGATAACTTCCTTCTATGCATCTAAGTTGTTGTTTGGTTTTCTTTTGTACTTTTCTACATTGTATTTCTTGAGTGTGCTGCAAAATCAAAAATAATGATTGCTTAAAGACTTAGGGCATTGGCTAACATCAGCAGAAATGATACAAAAAAGATGACTTTAATTATACAACGCAAGTGTAAATTTGATAAAAACGATGCCTCCAACTACCATGCCCCAAAAGGCCAAATGAAAATATAATTTGTGTTAATTTGAGATACTATGATAAGGCAGGTAGAAAAATACTTTTCTCTATATTACTCTCTTTCTACAGTTTAAAAAGTCTGGGATGGTGTGCAGACCAGCGAAAGATGAGTGTGACCTGCCTGAAATGTGTGATGGGAAATCTAGTAATTGTCCTGATGACAGATTTCAAGTCAATGGCTTCCCTTGCGGTAATGGGAAGGGCTACTGCTTGATGGGGGCGTGCCCCACACTGCAGAAACAGTGCACTGATCTGTGGGGACCAGGTAGGAGGACAACCTCTTTCTCAATGCACATGCAAACAGAATAATAATTTTGGATGACAGTGTTTAATCTTGGCCAAAGGAGCATTCGGTCCTAGTCTTCTTAGAAATCTCTTACTCAAAATCATGGATAAATTCATTATAATACTTAAGATTGGTTTCAAAGTTGCTAGATTTAGCAAATAAAAATAAGACTGCCCCAGCTAAGTTTTAATTTCAGGTTAACAACTTTTTTTTTTGTTTGCATCAGTATGTCCCATGCAATCTTTGAGGTATATTTATACTAAAATGTGTGTGTGTGTGTGTATCTGAAATTCAAATTAAACTGGGTGTTCTTTATTTTATCTGGCAACCCTAGGATCCTTCTCAGACAAGTAAACCCTTAATCACTCTCACTTTCTCTCTCTCTTTTTCAATCTCTCCCCTTCTGCCGCCCCTGTGTGGTGTGTGTGTGTGTGTGTGTGTGTGTGTGTGTACGGTGACAGGAGTTTTGGAGGATAGGTAAGGAGCAAGGAAAAGAGAAAAGAAGGGTTCTAGAAACGCAGAACAACTGCAATGAAGGAAAGAATAAGCTCTTAAATGGTAACTTTGCCCACAACACCAAAATTTTGGAGACCATGTTCGCTGGTTCTATCATAAAGAAAACTTGAAAAATAAAGGCATCATTTAACGATATCTGAAATCTTTAATATTTTACATTGAGTTAAATAACTTGATTAGAAAAACAATCTTAGATCATATAAATGATCTCACTTATATGTGGAATCTAAAAAAGTTGAACTCATAGGAGTATAAAGTGGAGTGATGGTTACTAGGGAATCAGGAAGAGAAGTTGGGGAGTCAAAGGACACAAAATTTCAGTTAAAAAAAAAACCACACAATTATTTGGACTTCCTGGCTATGATCTATATTGTGTACATGTATCTCATTGTCATACCTTTTCATACAACTGTTTTGGATTCCTGCTTAAATAGCTGATGGAATATTTATTAAAATAGAGAAAATCTACATATTCCTAAAATATTCAGAAAGGGCTGTTACCTTTCAGCAACTTTTCATAATTCCTGAAAATACACCTAAGCCAAGATTGAAGAAAGCAACAAAAATCCCTGACTCACAATTCACCCTAAAAAAATTAAAAGAAACATGAGAAATAAATGGACAAGATCCTAGGAAAAAATCACTCAGTAAAACCTTTTGTGCTCTGCAAGGGTGAGCCAAGACAGAATTTGAGGAGCAATACTCAATACCATTAGTACGTCAAGAAGTTCACTGATGTGTTGGAACAAGACCTTGGCAATCTTGCCTTCACTTCCAGCAGATGAAGATGCTAAATTAAAGGTAGAAACAAAAGCAACTTTGCTTGTTAAAGACCCATGCTTTCTTAGCTAACTTCAGTATATGAAAAAAAAATAGGGGAAATAAAATCTTTAGAATAGAGGTGAAACTCTGAGTATCTCCTTTGTTATCTTATAATAAATATTAACTGCAGTCAATATTAACAGTTACCTTCTTTTGCCTGACTCTGTGATTTGTTTTCCCTTTAAGTCTGTCAACTTCCAAGTACAGGGACCCTATCTATCTTGTTCACACTTGTATCTCCAGTGTCTCCTAGCACAGTGCTTGACTTTAGTAAATGTTCAAAAGCGTCTATTAAATTTACATTGAGAGAATTTATCTGCTACTGAAATGTGGAAGACCTTTGAAGTCACATATCTAAAGACAGCTATTATAGAAGGCCATACAAATAGATTTGCCTAAATAAAATTTGAAATTTTGCAATTTATAAGGGATCACACGATTATTTTAAATTAATCTGAAAAGTTTGAAAATTCTTATAACTTTCTAAGTAATAAAATTCACTCTTTTTAGCATCAAATCATTCCTACAAATCACTGGAATTCCAAGTATTGAAAGTGAGGCCAGGACAGAAGCAGGCAATTCATCATGAAAAAGAAATACAGTCGTTCAAAAACAATTAAAATCATTTTAACTCACTAACAATATAAGAAATATGTATGAAAACAAGTAAATCTTCTGCATTTGTCAATTGGAAGAAGTTTGTTACAGATGTTAGTGCTTTTTGACAGTGAGGATGTGACAAAACACTTAGCTTCATACACTGGATAACATAATATTTACAGAGGAAATTTGGAAAAATGTATACTCAACCTAAAAAATTGTTAGTACTCTGCCCTAGCAGTTGTACCCAGAAATATTTATTTGCAAGAATTTTTCAATTAGTTTTTAAAAATGATCACGAATAATTGGAAAATATCTAAGCATCCAAGAAAATAAACACGAGTTAAATAAATTAAAGTATATTAACTCAATGTACTAATAGGCTCATTTAACATTTAATGCCTGAGGAAAAAGGAACATACTATTAGTTGGGAAAAAAGAAGTTATGAAACTGCACAATACCAGGTATATGAATGATACATTCTGCAGTACTAGAAGCAATAATTATAAGGCAATAATTATGAAGGTTGGGATTAGAAATATGATGTTTTTCACTGAATATTTATATCTAATTATTCTTTATTCAGTGTAGATTATTTGGTATAAGAAGAAACTAATAAAAGCTACAAGTAATCAAAAATACGGTAACAAAACTCACTTTATCATCTTGAACACTGAAACATAAAATTCATGTAAAATGGTTTGAGTTTACAGATCATTATAATAGGTTTAAACATTTTTCTTGAAAATAACGTCAGATCATCACAGGTTTTTGCTTATTTTCACTTAGTTTGTTGTTTGTCTAAGACTGAATTCAAAATTCCCAAGTGTTTATGACAAAGTTGATTATTGATCTTTAAGAGGAGGAGCCTAGCACAAGAAGCAGCATAGGTGTTTGACTCAGATAGAACTAGGTGTGAAGGTGGCTTTTCATCTCTCTCTGAGACTTAATATGACTTTTTTCCTTATTAACAAATTGATAATGACACTAAATGTAGCAAATATTTGTCAACCAGGTACTACTGATCAGACACTGTTCTCAGTGGCTCACGTATATTATTAATTTATTTAATCTTCACAAAAACCCTATGAAGTAGGTATGTACTATATATTATATGGACACACACATAGGTATATATATATATATATCTCATATATATATCTCATATATATCAATATATCTCATATATATCATATATATCTCTTATATCTCTTATATATCTCATATATATAACTCATATATATATGAGAGGGACTCATAAAAAAACTTAATTAACTTTTTAAAGATTGGGCCCCTTGTAGTCCAGGCATTCCCCCACTAGGTAAATGTTCTAGGAACCCATTGACACCAGTGTACCAACTAACATTATAGGAGGCTGTGTTCTTCCTTAGTGAATTTTTTTGGAGATTCTTTCAACATGTTTCCCCATTTCATGATGGGTGATTCACAAGTGCACCTGCCCACACCACGCTAAGCGGTCAGCAGTTTTTGACCCAAAACGGCATGACTCCCATGCCCCACCCTCCCTATTCACCAGTCTTGCCCTCAGCGACGTTTTTGTTTGTTTCCCTGATGAAAAAATTCCTCAAAGGGAAATGTCTTGCCAATGAGGAAGAGGTGAAACAAAAATGGCAGAAGCACTAAAAAGCATCAAAATCAACAAGCTCAAAAACCGTTTTGAACAGTGGAAAAAGTATCTCAGTAGACGTATTACATCAAATGGAGAGGACTTTGAAGGTGACTGAAGCTTAGGTATGTGAGAATAAGTATGCTGGTTTTGGTCAAAAACTGCTGCACACTCAGAGCAGTGCTGGCTAAATCACCCGTCATGAAATGGGCAAATGCATTGAAAGAATCTCCAAAAATAATTCACTGAAGCTAAACGCAGCGTCCACAACAACACTAGCTGGTACACTGATGTCGATGGGTTCCTGGAACACTTACATAGTGGGGGAAGTATTCACACAGCTACTCAGTCTAGCTTAAAGCCTGAACTCTTAACTACTTTATTTTGCTGTCCATCTGATGGAGATCTGAGAAGAGTACTGGATAAATGAAATATGTGCTTCTTACCTCTGTGCCTGGTACATACTAGAAGTTTGACTAAGCAGAGTGGTATCTGTCATAGTAGCACCCACATACAAGACAGCATTCAAATATCTGACTGTGGGCTATTAACGTAATGACTGCAGCTCTTCTAGCTAAGTCTTTATATTCAGAGATATATTTAACCTTCACTAAATCTTGCAGATGTTTCAAAATTTTTAGATAGTCACTATCAAATAACAGAATATTTAACTCCAGCCAGCTCGTTTTAACATTTTTTTTCTAATTTTTTAATCTTTTAATTTAAAGATGTGGGGTACAATTCAGGGTTAGGTACACAAACATTGATTACGTAGGTACCCTTGTTGATGAGGTGTGCCCCTCCCTCCCCTAGCAGTTTCCCTCAAGTATCAATCCCACCCCCGCTCTCTGGAAGTTTCCCGACTACTACCAATCCCTTTCTCATAGTAATATGATAATTGTTCAAGGTCTGCTTATGAGTGAGAACATATGGTACTCTGATCTTGTTTCTGTGATAGATCACTGAGTGTGATCAACTCTAAATCTATCCAAGTTGCTGCAAAGTCCATATGCTTGTCCTTCTTTATGGATGCATAATATTGTGTATATGTACCATACTTTTCATCCAGTCCAGCTTCGATGGGCAGGATGGTTGGTTCCATGGTTTTGCTGTTGTGAAGAGAGCTGCAACAAATATGCATGTGCAGGTATCTTTTTGGTAAAATGACTTGAGTTCCTCCGGGTCTATTCCCAATAGGGGAATTGCTGGGTCATATGGAAGGTCAATGTCTAGTTCTTTCAGAAATTGCCACACGGTCTTCCAAAGAGGTCGCATTAGTTTGCATTTCCACCAGAAGGGTAGAAGCGTTCCTTTTTCTCTACATCCTTGCCAGCTCCTTTGATATCAAATTACTGCAGCCTATACTTCTGAGAGTGGCCCATAGAATTATGCTAAAACAGTATTTTTTATGCTAAATCGTTTGCACCACTGAATTTCTTATCTCTTTTTCTTTCCAAATATGTCCCTGCTGACTGTGCCTGGTCCTAGGAGCCAGTGTTGCAGATAAGTCATGTTTCAGCAGGAACGAAGACGGGTCAAGATATGGGCACTGTCAGAAAGTGAATGACACATACATTCCTTGTAAAGCAAAGTAAGTGGCCTTGTTGCTTGAACCTTCCTGTTCCTCAGACTAGGGCAATGGCATACTTCCAGCCACACATTATGATTTATTTCAATTAAAGGGAAAACAAATTTGGACATCATTCATTTGACAAACATTTATTGGGTGACTACTATGTGCCATATTGTGGGTTAGGAGCTAAGTCTAAAAAGACAAATACAAAATGATCTCTTTATTGTAGAAACGATGTCTTGCCAAGTTGTCCAGACCGGTCTCAAAAACCCCTGGGCTCAGGCAATCCTCTTGCCTCAGCCTCCTAAAGTCCTGGGATTACAGGCCTGAGCCACCACCTTTGGCTCAAAATGATCTCTTTTTTTCAAGTTCTTTGTGGTGAGTGCTTTAGATGGCATCAAGTACAGTCATTGTTAAGTAGAATGAATGTTTGTTGCTGGAACATGTAACAAAGAATAAGCCTGGTTGGAAATTTGTCCAGTCATTTTCCAGCACACTTTAGATGTTTTTCCAACGTACTGTTTTTCATTATAAGCCTAGGAATAGAAATATTTATCTAGAGTATTAATCAATACAATGCTCATATTGTTTCATTTATACTTGTCATAAATTACATGATAAAAAATACAATAGAGGAAAGATTGACAATTATCTAAAGAGTTTGTTATTATTAGTATTGCTATCCTGGGAACAAATTATAGAGTATCACACCAGATGAAATTAAAATTTAAAAAAATTCTACAATTTAAGATGACTTTTAAAATTCAAATTATAGTGGATTAAACAGTACCTGCTCAGAATTTTACACATACAAGATAATTTATAACAAGAGGTTGAACAAGATCAGTATTTCCCCAAACTTTTCTACCAAACACTAATTTTGCTGGATGACAGATATAACCAAAACAAACCACGTTTTGGTTATAGGGTTATCTCTTTTGGGATAATCATATTCTATGATCTCTCCTTTATAGAAAATCAAGGTCGATTCATAGGAAAAAAATATGTAAAAGACAATATTGTGGAGGCCAGGGTAAGGGCAATATGTAGGTGGTGAGTGGGAAGAGTAGGGTTGTTCTACCTTTCCTCTGCAGCGTGTACATAAGTCACTGTCCTGTATAACTCTTTGCGTGGACATCAGATGATTTCTGCAACTAGAAGCTCAAGCATCTCATTTGCTCCCGTAGACTGCCCTGCTACTCACTTTTTTTTTTTTTTGGAGTTGGAGTCTCTCTCCGTTGCCCAGACTGGAGTGCAGTGGCATGCTCACGGCCACCCCAGCATCAATCTGCTGGGCTCCGGCGATCCTTCCACCTCAGCCTTCCAAGCAGCCAGAACTACAGGTGTGCACTACCACACCCAGCTATTTTAAAAAAAAAATTTATTGTAGAAACAAGGTCTTTCACCATGTTGCCCAGGTTGGTCTCAAACCCATGAGCTCAGGCAATCCTCTTGCCTCAGTCTCCCAAAGTGCTGGAATGACAGGCTTGAGTCACTACTCCTGGCCCTTTCTTTATGGTCAGTTGGTGGTAGTGGAGCCTGAAATTCCCTGTGCCCTAGGGCCATCCTCATACAGCTCTGCCTAAATGGTTCAAGAAAACATGCTTTCAAGTGCGAAGAGAATGCATGCCTTTCCCCACTCCTCAAACATATTTTCAGTAGCTACCAGAGACATCAGAAAAATCTGATCTCCCCATTTTAGAATAATTCCTCACAGTCCTCCTTTGAATTCTGCATAAAGCAGATGACTTCAGTATTATTGACTTTGATCTTATTCCCATTGGCAGTACATGAATGACTTTCTCGAGTGCTGAGCAATTTAATCTGCAGCCACAGGGAGACAGTTCTTTAATAACTCCACTTGGTGCCCTGGCATGTCAAGGAATGCCCAGCTCTGAGCTGACACAACTAGAGTGGGGAGTTGAATTTTATTTGTGAGAATTATTCTGCTGCAAATCACAAGAATAAATAACTTTAGCTGAACAAGATAGAAACTAACGCACCAGGCACTTTTCCGTGATTTTAAGAATCTATCCTTTTTTATCTTCCAGTCCCATCACACATCTGATCTTGGTCAGATGGCTCTCGGTCTATGATGGGGTTTCTTCACTCCAGCTATTGCATTCCAGTCAGCAAAAGGGAAAAAGTACTGAAGAATAGAAGATACTCCCTCATTTAGGGCTACCTTCCAGAACTTGTGCTTAATATTCTCTTTCCCATGGGCAAGAACTTAAGACAATCTGCAAAAAGATAGTTGTCCAGGAATCTGTTTCTTTCATTAACAATGTATTTTACTAACATTCCGGGGTCTTATTACTGAGGAATAGGGGGAAATAAGTATAAAATACAACCAGAATTCTTTGCTACCAAAACAAACCATTACTGAAATATTGATTGCTATAGAACTGATTTGCACTTATATAAAACTACAATTTGAATTCCGCAACCAATTTTGACTTTTTCCTCAGTGATACCATGTGTGGAAAGCTATTCTGTCTAGGTGGGTCCGATAACTTGCACTGGAACGGATGGATACTAACTTTCCAGAAATGTAAAGCATTTGATCCTGAAGACAGGAGTATAGCAATGGACATGGTGGCCAATGGTACTAAGTGTGGAAATAACAAGGTAATTTGAAATTGTGGCTTTCACTCAGAATGGTTTTATTGTTTGTTTTGTTCGGCTTTGCTTTGGTTTTTGCTGTTGCTTTTTTGTTTGGCTTCTCAGTTATTCACTACTTGCTTTGTTTCTCGATTTGGGGGTTCACCATGCCTTAATACAACAGAAAAAGATTTGAATTTGGAACATTGAGTGGTTTAAGAAATGAGAATGGTGGAGAACTTCTTAAATAGCAAGAATAAGCATAGCCATTAATATTCTCAAGCCTGATGGTGAAAATTGGAAATGCTTGACTCCCATAGACATGATTTCAAGAAGAATATGATATTGTCATGCTAATAAAACATAATAATGTATATTTTACTTTGTAGACTAAGTCTGGAAACCATGGAAAGTACCAGTGTATGTATGCAATACTGGACTTCAATGAACAGATTTGTACATTCATTAACAATATAATGAACTCAAAATCTCAGCCTCAAGTTCTACTTAACCAGGGTTAATGAGCTTTGGTAATTAGGAGTTTTATTTTCCAAGGAGATTAGGATCACCCTATTTATTTCGTTAAGATATATTTGTGATCCAAGAGCTTCCTTGACTTTTCGTTGTGAGGAAGTCGATTCTAAAAATTTTATCTTATTTATTTGTACTCTTTTGGTAACTTACATGTAAGTTTATTCACTGATGAACCAAAATGATATTTGTGGTTCAGCATTCAGAGAATGCTCTAGAAAGTTTTGGGAAGCAAATTTTAAAAAAGTAAATGAGATTGACATGGCCTCTGAACCCATCATGGAGCTGAAAATAGACATTTAGAAAAGTTTATAAACGTTGCTGATTTACCTTCTTTCTTTCCCCAGTGTTTTTTGAACTAGACACCAGCATCAAGGGCAACACCCATAAAGTAGGCAAGGTCCTTAATTGGACTTCCCATATTTCAGATACTAATTGTTTTATGTTTTTGAGTATTGATGGTCTTAAAGACATTAAGACATCCTCACATGACCTAGCATGAGTTTTGTAGTACTTGGGCCTTAAAGGTGGAGGAACTCTTGGACTATGGCAGAATTTAGGTGTTCCTAGGTCCCCAAGCATTAAGATCATCTCATTATTATTACTCATCTTTCAATTTCCAGTACAGTCATTGCTTCTGAGACATAGAGTACTTCGAATATTTTTATAGATAAATGCTTAGATAGACTTTGTCAACATTTTGGGGTTGTTTTAACTAAGGGAATACCATAAACAAGAGTCCATTTCCCTTCCCCTTCTGCTGCACCCTTCCTTACCTGCACTTTCATGATAATGAGAATTGTGCATCTTTAATTCCTCCCGTGAGCGATAATTATATGCCATGCCTTTGAGCAGCACCTGTTAGCCTCTTCACGTATACCTACACTTTCTCATCTATATCCAGAGAAGATGCAATTTCAAGGCCTATATTGCTTTATTTAACATTTTTTGTGTAGCATTATTCCTGCCAGTCCCTCAGTTTCCCTTTTTACTTCTCAGTTACAAATTATCACCCCCTTTTCCATTATCAAAGATATGCAATTTGCTTTTGATTTTAAAATATTTATTTTCTTAAGGCATCTGCCACATTGTAATACCATTTTATATGCTGTATCAGTTAGGATGCTTTAGGCTACAGAGGGAAAAAACACAAACTAAACTAAAATTGACTTAAACAATTAGGACGTTCATTAATTCACATAACCATATGTCCAAAGGTAGAGGAATATGGCCTGGTTAATTCAGTGGTACAATGCTATCATCAAGCGGTTTGGTTCCTTGTATCTCTATTTCCCACTCTCTTCAGCATGCTGGCATGACCATTCTGGCAGCCACACCGATGGTCCAAGATTGCTGCCCAAATGCCAGGTAGTAACAGCAGAGGCAGAAAATGAAAGGTTTTTTTTCATGCATTTTTTTCTTGAGTAAATACATTTTCCTTAGAAACATCTTTCCAGCAGACTTGACTTCGCTTTCTATTACCCAGAATTTTATCATCCACTTACTCCTAAACCAATACCTAACAGAATAAAACAGAATTACCACATTTGACCTACAGTCATTAAAGTTCCCACCTGGATCTAGGAAACGCCTCAGTCATTCCATGTAGCTCATGAGTGTCCAATATATTAATAAAGTCAGATGTCTGTGGCAAGCAACACAATTCTCCATGCATGTTAAACAATTTGAATTGGGAGCCAAAGCCTTAGTAAATCTGGATTTAATGTTGAAATCTTCACACACACCCGCTTTTAGCAATAAAATATCTTATTTATGCAAAATCCCATGAGGAAGCCCAAACTCACAAAAAAAATGAAAGCAGAGCTGCTGTAGGGAAAGTAAGGTGGTGCACAGCTTTCAAAGTAATTCATGTGGCATTAATTTATGCATGCTTGCAGTCATTTCTTCAATAATATTTAACATGCCTATTATGTGCTTAGCACTAGAGTGTTACACTTATTAAATGTTAGTGCTCCCAAACTGGTAGGTACTCAGTAACCGATAGTCAAAAGGATAAAAGGAAAAACAGTAATGTAATGCACTTTTTACATAAATGATAATTTTAAAAATACTGCATATCATGCGATATCAGCATATATTTTCCATAATATTTGTATTTGTAACAGGCACCTGATGTAATATGCAATGCTTAGTTCAGTGTTAAATGTCAGTCTTACTTGTTAGACTGAAGGTGTGGATTAAGGGAGTGACCTATGAGGAATGAGGTAAAGGGAGGAAGTCTTCTTTAAAGAGGGCTTTCTAAATATTTTATTACAAGAATTGTCAGATTCCATCTTCCTTTAAAAAAAATCCTCTTGTTTTCCTATTGAAAGGGTAAATTTGATAGCAATAATAGTGACTAAGAGCCTAAGACTAAATCCCAAGGAGTCAACTGTTGACAGAGCTGAAACTGTTGAGTATTAACATCAACATTGTACTTTTCACATCACTTTCTTTCAGGTTTGCTTTAATGCAGAATGTGTGGATATTGAGAGAGCCTACAAATCAACCAACTGCTCATCTAAGTGCAAAGGACATGCTGTAAGTTTTGAAAATATGTTTCCCCAAGCTTGCCGAGTCTTGTGCAATTTTTGATCAGCCATGATGAAGCTCAAGTACTGTTTTCAGCATTAAGTGATTAGAAGTATTGCATTTGTCCAACCCCTCAGTAGCACAGTTCAATGAGAAATTTCTTCCAACAACCTACGAATGAAATTCCTATGATTCATTCGTATCTTATGTAAATAGATGAAGACCTGGAGATCAGGGGTTATTCCTATTTCAGAATGGTCTTTGCTATGGATAAACAGGGCTATAGATTTTGTGGTCAGTCTAGTGGGGCAACTAACAAGGGTTTTTGCTCCTCTAGGTGTGTGACCATGAGCTCCAGTGTCAATGTAAAGAAGGATGGGCCCCTCCCGACTGTGATGATTTCTCAATGGTCTTCCGTAGGTAACATTACACACCTAGCCTGAGAAAAATGCTCTCCTCGTTCAAGCCTTTATATTGCATTATGGAAGGTTTTTTCGTTGTCTCTTTTGCCTCTTCTTGAAACTTCTGTTCTATAGATATTAAACCCACACTATTAATTCCCAAAGTCTCTTTAACAACTTTATAACTCTTTAATCATGGTTATGTTTTTACTCTACAATCAAATTTTATATTTGTAAGGTGATTTTTAACTTCCCGAAGTTTTTGGCTTTATGATTGTTCTATGTTCATAGCTGCCTCAACTTAATGGATAGATATAATATCCTAATAAAACTCTCTAAGAACATATCATATTATTTTTGTAGGTTCTATTCTGTTCTCTGATTATCTCTGTTTCTTTTGAGTTGGATTGTTCTGCTTTTTCACCATGGTACTTGCATTTCATTGTGTTGTTTTTCTTCAGAAAATGTAACCCTTATTTGAATGAGGGATTAGGCTGACTTGGATTGCTTCACATAGGTTTTAATTGCATCTTTGTTTACTTTTTGTGTTTATATTACTTGTATGGCCTTGTGTGCTTGTAACATATACTTTGTGTGCTTGTGTTACCAATACCTTTCCTGATAAGAGATCTGGCTGAGGGCTCTATCTGTGGGTAAGCAGGTCTCTTACAGGCCATCCAGGTGGGAAGGAGTCAGAGTGGGGGTGACCACTAACAACTGCCATAGTGAGGAATGGTTTACTGTGAGGAGGAAGCTTCTCATTGGATTTCTTCCTGAGAGAGCTACTTTTTCTCATTACTCTCTCTTTGACTCTCCCCTCTGTCTGATATAGTTATGGAGAGTACGCCTCTGTCCTGCTTCTCCTGTTTCTGCATTCCCCCTCATTGCAGGAACTGAGAACAATGCTTGGGACTTTATTGTAGGGGCATAAACCAATGCTTTGGAGCATAAACCAATCTTGTACTGTATACAGATGATGGAATGGACCTCAATGAACTATCTGTTTCAAGTATAGATTTTTTGTCAGGCTTTCCAAGAAATAATATAATTTATTTCTGATGTTTATGCTATAGTTTGCTGTTTCTCTTTACAAAAATCCCTTAATTTTCTATCTTTCTGGAGATTTAACAAATTATTTGTCATTTTTTTCTAGGTCTGTATGAATTATTACCCACACACATGTATTTTCCATATGTTTGGGTAGGAGGAGGGTAGAATCAAGAACATAATTATTTTAATTAGAAAACACTAATGCCGGGCTCGGTGGCTCAGCCTGTAATCCCGCGCCTTTGGGAGGCTGAGGTGAGTGGATTGCCTGAGCCCGCGGGTTCAAGACCCGCCTGGGAAAGCAAGACCTCATCTTTACAATAAATCAAAAAATTAGCCAGGCGTGGTAGCACGCGCCTGTAGTTCCAGCTACTTGGAAGGCTGAGGCAGAAGGATCGCCGGAGCCCAGCAGGTCGAGGCTGCGGTGGCCGGGAGCGGCCGCTGCACTCCAGTCTGAGCAACAGAGTGAGACTCCAACCCCCCCCAAAAAAAAAAAAAAAAAAATCTGACCCAGGACATGAGACCCAAAATGCCTGGTGCTCTAGTCAGGGTTACTGCTGAGGTATCATCATTAATCCCATAACTGAGGTGCTTCAGGCCACCAAGGTCTCACTGTTACCACTAGCATCTTCCATCAGTTGTCTCAAGAAGCTGGGCCACCTAAAATGGGACAAAAGGAAGCTCTGTATACCTCTCTTTTCCAAGTCCTCACATTCTAAAGCTGCCCTGATATTTACTTAGGGAAAACGAAAAGGAATTTTAAAATTAAGTGAGTAACTTTTATAGTATTAATTGTTGCATTTAAATCATTCTATTTTGTAACAAATAGGACATTCAGTCGTTGAAAGCCACCCCCCGCCAGCTCTTTTAATGTTTGATTAGTTAATTACAAGTTTTCTCTCTGATCTTCCTTTCCTGACTTCCCTTCCTTTTAATCCTCTGGCTTCCTCTGGTAACCCCAAGAGACAGACACAGGGACTGCTCAAACCATTAAAGGGAGATTTGAGATTGGGCAGCTTGAAAGCCTCCAGTGAAAATGTCTGAATGCTCTCCCCTGGGGAAAATGGACTAATTGTCATTTTGGGCAGAGGAGCGATTCTGTTTCTCCCTGGAGCCTCCCAGAAGCAACAGACTGAGTGTTTTGTCCTTGAGTATATTTGAGCTTGTGGACTGCTATTTCCTAGAGACATTGTAGCAGACATATCTGGTGCCCCAACTCACACCTTCTTGCCCTCATCTTGATTTTAGAAGTGGCGAGGGTGGGTCACTTCCTGTGGACCTCAACTCACTGCACTATGGACAGCATCTTCCTCCTTGAATGGAAACTTGGGGAACTAATAATGGACTAGAGATGAGAACCCATGGATGAATGCTGATCTGCCATCCTTGGTGGACACTCACTTCTGAGAGGCATCCCATGCGCTTCTTAAGAGCTCCTAGGAGGTTGGGGAGTTTCTGTATGCAGGGGCTCCCCTGTGACACACCCCTGTAGTGGCTTTCCCTGCCTCACTCTCCCCACTTGCTCCCTCACTCCTGCCCCCTCCCATCTCCCATCAGGTTCTGCTTTCAAGAGAAATTAAGCCAAGACAGAACATCCAGAGGCAAAAAGCATCACTTGGTCATGGAGAGTTGTTGAGAGAAAGACTGATTCCAATCCCAGCTTTACTTCTTACAAAATATGTATGTGTGTGTATGTGTACACACACACTAATAATATCGTATATATGTACATTATATATTGTAAATATAACATGTATATCATACACACACACACAAATTAACTGAAGCAGGTGGCCATTAGAAAACATCAAAAATCACTAAGAAAATGATCAGCAAAGGGAGCCATTTAACTCACTGGTATTTATAAGAACGCTTACTGCATGGGGGATAGCATCTTTTAACCTTCAAAGGCAAAAGGGACAGAAACTCTAAACGTGAGTCTGGCCACCCAGGACACACAAAACAGTCCAACCCTGCACTGCTTCTTCAAGCTCCTCCACCTGCCTTGACACAGTGTCCCAGGCCTACTACCTGTAAGGAAGCACAAGGGCACACGTGTGGCTTGGGGCCTGCATTCTGTCCTCAGGTCATGATTACTCCTTTCTTTCATGTCCACCCCTATTCTACCCAAACTAACCCCACTGTGTAATTGTCCAAGAGGGCCATCTGCTTTAGAAGGAAGGACAGCTCATCTTCTTGGCAAAACTGATCTCCAGAATGTTTACTGTGAAGTCAGCAGTGAACAAACCACAGCCTTAGGCGTGCACCTGTTTTTGTCCTCATCTTACCCCCACAGAACTGAGCCTCCTTAAAACTTCATGCCCTTCTCATCAGCCTAGCTACGCTGTCTTGGACCACCCTTTCTGCTCCGACTCAGCACCGGGCCCCTCACCCTGGCACAGCCCAAATTCCCTCCTGCCGGGTAAGCCCAGCCCCACAACTGAAACGTGGGCAAGAACAGCCCGAGATAGTGCTGAGGTGAGGCTGCACCGCAGTGGAACAGGAGGGCCCCCTCCCCCAAGGTGGTCTGGAAGAAAAATAATAAAAACTGGGTCATGGCTGCAGCTGACACCACTCTTTATTCCCATGGATCCAAACAAGCTTGAGTAACCTGGGAGATCACAAGACGGAGAACCCTTAGGCTGGAATGCCATCACCTCAGTTTACCATAACCCTAGAATTCCCCATTGCCCTGAAACTTTTTTCCAGATCTCTCTTAAGAGGTCAGAAATGAGGAAGTTAACCTAAAATGCACAAATAGGCGTCAAAGTGCTCCCAAAGTGGAGAATCTGATATTCCGATTCCCACCCCCAGAGTCTGACCAGTCTTGAGGCTCTCCCCAACACCTGGAAAGCAGTAAACTCCTCAGTCCTTCTCACCGCCTTTCATCACTGATAGGGCTCCATTTTCTCCTCCTTCCCAGCACACTGATACCCACAAGCCAGCAGAAACTCTCTGAGGTGCCAAACTTGGTTGTTTTTCTTTTTTTTGTTTTTCACTGATTAGCCCAGAGATAAGAGTCTCAGTATGACCCAAGCGCTTCTGGAAACCAAGTAAATACTGAGGTTGTTTATCCCAAGGAAGAAGAAAGTAGGCATGTGTGGTTAACCATAACCCACAGCTCTGGGATGGAAACTTGGCCAAGAAAGATTATGGAAGAAAGAGATTGGGAGACTCAACTCATTCCAGCCTGTGTCCTCACCCAACCAGTTAGGTCACAGGATCCAGGCCTTGTGAGGCACAGGGCAGCCCCAGGGGCACAGCAGTGCTGAGTCAGAGCACAAGGAACTGCTCTTCTCTGTGACCCCACTCCTCTCCCAGTCAGGGATGCTCCCTCACCGCACAGGGCTCTGGGCAGCTTGAGCCCAGGATGGGTTTTTCAACAGAGGCAGGGGACAAGAACCAAAAGTTGAGTGAGCCCCCTCCATACCCCTCATTCTCACCCACACTTTCTCCCCAGCCCCTTTCCCTCACTGAAGTCAGTCCCACTCTACCATATACACACACACATGTACACACTCACATGTGCACACACGCAAACACACAGTATGTCACTGGAACTCTAAATCCACCTATGAGCATGGCAAGCAAGTGTTCTTCTGCTACATACAGAAGTAGGGCTTTCCACCTTGGTGACACCTCACTGCTCTTACCTAGGAAGTCCAAGCCTCCTCCACTTCTGTTATAGGACAGGAGTCAGCGTGCCCCATGCCCTTCTTTCAGACTGCAGTATCACCAACCTCTCTGCAGCCTCTCTCCCCCTCAATGCCACTCTCTGTCTCCCCTGTAGGCCTACAGGGCACTGGCCCATCTTGCCTAGTTACTTTCTCTACACTAGCCCCTAAAGGTGTAGGAGAAAGTCATGGCACTGGAGACAGTGTGGCGGGGCTCTGTTCACAGCCCTGGCTGTTCCAGAGCTGTGTAGAACTTTTGAGCAAGGCACTATCTGGGCCTGGCAACTTAGCCTTGCTCTGCCTGCTGCAACTTCCCACCACACCTTTCCCTACCTCTCTAGCTTTTTTACTGTCAATATTTGCTAGAGTCAGTGGCAGGCTGGGGCAAGGACTCCACCAGATGATTTGCTCTAGCAAATATTGACAGAACAGATAGGCAGCCTACAGAATGGGAGAAGATGTTTGTAAACTATACATCTGACAAAGGACTGATATCCAGAACTTACAGAGAAATCAAACAAATCAGCAAGAACAAAGCAAATAACCCCATTAAAAAGTGGGGAAATTACATGAACAGATGCCTCTCAAAAGAAGATAGACAAATGGTCAACAAACATATGAAAAAATGCTCAACATCACTAATCGTCAGGGATATGCAAATCAAAACCACAATGAGATACTACTTTACGCCAGTCAAAATGGCCATTATTAAAAAATAAAATAAAACAATAAATGCTGGCATGGATCTAGAGAAAAAGGAACACTTATACACTGTTGGTGGGAGTGTAAATTAGTATAACCTCTCTGGAAATCAATATGGAGGTTTCTCAAAGAACTAAAAGTAAATCTACCATCCAATCCAGCAAGGCCATTACTAGGTATCTACTCAAAAAAATAGAGGTCATTATATGAAAAAGGCACCTGAATGTTAATTGCAGCACAATTCACAATTTCAAAGATGTGAAATCAACCTAAATGCTCATCAGCTGAT
>CAUYQG010224168.1:0-13410 GCA_963574415.1 Tarsius wallacei | reverse complement strand
CAGCCACTGCAGCCTCGATCTGCTGGGCTCCAGCGATCCTTCCGTCTCAGCCTTCCAAGTAGCTGGAACTACAGGCGCGCGCTACCACACCCGGCTAATTTTTGATTTATTGTAGAGATGAGGTCTCGCCAAGTTGCCCAGGCGGGTCTCGAATCCGCAGGCTTAGGCAATCCATTCACCTCGGCCTCCCAAAGTGGTAAGATTACAGGCTGAGCCACTGAGCCGGGCCTCACTGAGCTTTTTAAAAACCAATATTTTAATTCTATTTCTGACATTTTCTAAATTTATTTTTTATTTTAATCTGTTGGTGGATAATTATTATTATCCTTTAGAAGTGTCATATTTCCTTGCTTTTTTATGTTTGTTGTGTCTTAACATTGATATCTGCACATCTGGTATAAGTCACTTTTTCCAAATTTTTGGATTAGCTTTTGTAGGGGAAATCTTTTTCTTTTTCTTTTTTCTTTTTTTTTTTTTGATTTGGAGTCTCACTCTGTCACCCAGGCTAGAGTGCAATGGCATGCTTATGGCCACCCCAGCATCAACCTGCTGGGCTCCGGTGATCTTCCCGCCTCAGCCTTTCAAGTACCACAACTATAGGCACGCGCTACCGTGGCCAGCTAATTTTTGATTTATTGTAGAGACGAGGTCTTGCCAGGTTGCCCGGGTTGGTCTCAAGATACATTTATAATGTTGGCTGGGTAGGGCATTTTAGCTTTGGTTCTGAGTTTGTGCAGTGGTATAGTCTCTGTATTATTTAGTTGGCTGTAAATAGTATCAGTGGGATCATTGATTTCCTCATTTGGGTTAGTCTGTGGTTTTTATTGGAGGCTGTGGTGAGGTTTTGCTGGGGATGAGAATGTCAGGTGAGCCAATCCTTAGACCCTAGTGGTGGCAGTGGTGGGCCAAGAGTGCCTGTTCTTATGTCCCTGGGTAGCTTACACAGCACCAATGTAAGCCAGCTGACTCTTGGGCTTCCATGCCACTTGTATGGGTGGGCCAGGCAGGTGGGTGTGTCTTCCATCCTCTAGGCAGTGTGTGTGGCATGGGCATTGGCAGTAGTGGTGGAAGGACCGTTGGGCTTCCTTGTGGCCTGTATTGGTGTTAGTAGTGGTTGTGATGGGCTGGTCAGGCCAGTTTCCAGGCCCCCAGTTAGCTCATTTGAGTGTGTGCCAGGTGTGGTGGTGGTGGCAAGCTGGGCGGGCCTGTACTCAGGCCTCCAAGAGGAATAGACAGAAGCCAGTGGTGTTGGATGATGTGGTAGCATCCCCAGGGCATCAGGTGGTATGCTCAGGAACTGGGGAGGTTGGTGCTAGGCTGGAAAGGCCTGTCCTCTCGTCCCCTGATGATGCACATGGGCATAGGCCATGGTGGGAAGGGAAGAGTGAACCCCAGGCCCCTGGCAGCGTGCTCGGTTGGCAGCAGCAACAGCAGCAGAGGGGAAAGTCAGTTTTCAGGGTACTTGTGAGTGTACAGCTGCCCTGCAGCTCAGCGGGGGCAGGTTGATGTCAGTGGCAGTAGATACAGACTGATCATTCCTAGGTTATGGGGAGCATGTGCTTTGGTTTTCAGCAGCAGTGGCAGCAGTGGGGAAAGCCAGTCCTTAAGTGCAAGTGTGCAGTAGCCCTGCTAAGGTGGTAGCAGAGTTGCTGTCAGTGGCAACAACGACACACAGGTGAGTTTCATGCTCTGTGGAAGATGAGCTTTGGCTCCCTTTGTCCCAAGGACAGCCGGCCCAGTGCACTGCACTGCCATTCCCTGGCGTTCAGGACACTGTGTGCTAGAGTACTGAGGACCCCACTGGATCCACCCAGTGTTACACTGTTGTGGCCCTCTGAATGAATACTGGGGAATATCCGTGGGGTTTCAGGGATGCACAGAAGCAGGGGCTGTGGGGCCCCAGTAAAAATACAGTCTGGCGGCAGCTGGGCTCTCACATGGCAACTTGCCGCAGCTGTGTAGGTTTGGGGAGTATGTGGGACCCAGTGCGGTGAGTTCTCTCTTTGAAGAAATGCTGTCGTTTGGTCTCCAGGCCACTCCTTATTCTGGCTTCAGGGGCTGTGAGGGTGAAGGGCCTCTCCTATGTCTAGAGATGCAAGAATTCATGGTGGGAATGTGGATCACTGGGGAATTTCTCTCCAGGCTCCCAGTGGATCTGGGCAGAGCCTCTACCTCGCTTCCCCATCTTCCCATGCCTCAGGTGTCTCCTGTAACA
Source organism: Tarsius wallacei (assembly GCA_963574415.1). Taxonomy (NCBI): domain Eukaryota; kingdom Metazoa; phylum Chordata; class Mammalia; order Primates; family Tarsiidae; genus Tarsius; species Tarsius wallacei. Next base: position 11,195 of record CAUYQG010224168.1, on the reverse strand, counting down.
TCTCTGTTGAATTCCAGTGTTCTTAAATGCTCTGTTCAAAATGTGATGATCTACTCACCATTTTGGTTGCTCATTGTGCAGGAGGTTAGTGCCTGATGCCTCTAGTCATCCGTCTTGAAGCCTTTCCATCTCATTCTTTCTTCTGATGTTAATTTTTAAGTGAGTGTCTTTTTCTAACTCTAAGTTTAAATCATGGAAATACCATTTTGCTTATTGAGATTTTATAAAATACATGGAGTTTACATGATTTTACAGCAATTTATGCAATGCTACTGCGAAAGTACCCAGAGAAGGTGGCAATTAGCAATAAAGGCCATGTCTTTTGATGGATTAACCATAAAGCACTGCTATACATTACATACCATTTGTATACCTTGCCACAGAAACATGTTTAAGTATTTATATTTCTTGCATCCTTTCTGACACCTTAATAAATGACTTCAGTTGTTATTTTAAGGACATTTTAAAGACAACTATAGTGCTAATTTACTTCTTTTCCAAATCCCTGGACAGACTTTATATCAAACATAATGCCAGATTTGCCTTATCTGAGAGTTTAGTGTTTTACCAAGCATTGTTATTTTCATTGCTGTCATTGTCTCCTGGATTTGTCCCAGTAATAAGAATTTCAAACATATAAATAGGTTTTAATGAAGTTTTCTGGTTAATTTACATAAGAAATTACAGGGTTAAGACTTTTACAAAGCATTCCTAGTGTGGCTATGATTGTACATTTTTCCTGAGCACACCCAAGTGTTAGATATAATTATCCCTATGTCAAAGGAATCACAAGATTTTGTTTCACTCTTAGATGCCTGTATCTAGGATATGGAGAGAACTTAGTAAATAATTAATTACAGTGTAAAGGCTACTATCACACTTGGCAATGCCTTTTAAAAATCAAGTATACTCTTGGGCCTTTCTTAAAATAGTTTTGTTAACCTTGACATGCGTCTAAATTGTGTATAATGTGATAGGAATGCATGGTTTAATCTTAATGACCAAATATAAAACAGAAGAAAATTTTCTGATAATCATAAAAAAATTTAGTTATTGTTTATTATTTAATTTATTTTTGTAATGAATGTAACTGTTACAATAGTCCACATATATATATTGAAATATTTTTTGATCGATTTGCTTCTAAACAATTCCAATATCAACCAAAGCTCTATAAATACAAGGGTAACCACAGAAATGATCTTTCTAAATGTCAGGAAAGAAAATAATCGTGCATCTACTCCTAATAAATATATAGAATTTGATTAGAAATTTGAAATTTAAATTCTAACTTTATTGCAGGCTTCCTCTTTAACTTGGAAAAATCACTACATTTTTCTGCTGGGTTTTCTGATTTTGAAGTGATTACATTCACTTATTTAACATGCATTTTTAAACATTGCCAGTTGATGATCCTATGAAATTTTTCTCAGTGCTTACAAAATAGAATATTTCTGGGAATAAAGATGTTATAGAATCTGACTTTATTATTAGTAAGACAGGAATCTCTGATATAGTCTTTCAAACTTTGTTTTCTCTTAAAATTCTCATAACTCCCTTTGACTGGAGAGATTGCCACTGCTGGTCAGGATCACTCTGTGTGTGTGTGTGTGTGTGTGTGTGTGTGTGTGTGTGTGTGTGTGTTGTGTTTTAGATCCTATCATTTTCCTATTCAAGGAATATATAGCCATATGTAAGTATATCTTGTAGTTATTTAGGTATGGTATACCTTTGAAAACTCAGGCAAGAAAAACACCAAAAAAGCCCGTTTAGGTTGGAGCCAGATGCTGGACCCAAGGATTGAAAAGTATTGCTAGCCGGGCTCGGTGGCTCAGCATGTAATCCTGCGCTTTGGGAGGCTGAGGTGAATGGATTGCCTGAGCCCGCAGGTTCGAGACCCGCCTGGGCAATTTGGCGAGACCTCATCTCTACAATAAATCAAAAAATTAGCGGGCATGGTAGCGCGCACCTGTAGTTCCAGCTACTTGGAAGGCTGAGGCGGAAGGATCGTTGGAGCCCAGTAGGTTGAGGCTGCGGTGGCCGGGAGCGGCCACTGCACTCCAGTCTAGGCGACAAAGTGAGACTCCAACTAAAAAAAAAAAAAGTATTGCTTTGCCTAAAACCAAAACAAAAAGTAATTAATATGGGAGACTTTGTTTTCTATAAAGTTGGAAAGATCTCTTCACATTGCCAAGCTTCTTAGAAGTCCTGAATCAGCTATTTGAGACGAGCAGATGAGTATCCTTACTATTGTGGTTTATTTTTGTGTATAAGGAAGTTTTAAAAGCATTGAGAATTCATTAACAATAGAACCATTATCGAGAAGATGAGGTCCATGATGTAGAAAATATTTGTATGTTTAATAATCTTATTACAAAACTATGTGTATGGTTTTTTATTTTATTTTAGTTAAAAGGAAAAGTTATTTCAGGGAATTGTTTCTCTTTATATAAATTGGCAAATCACTTATAGGTTCCTTGAAACCCAGAACAGAAATTACAATTTAACTTTTAGAAGATTGTGCCTTGGTTAGAAAAAAAAAACTTGTATTCAACATATTTCATAAGGAACACATGGCCTTTAGGGAACAGCATGGTTGAACAAAACCTAGTCAATAATAGATTGCATACCATTGCTTAATTTATTAGCCACCTGCTTCATTCTTACGGTGTAATAGAAAAATTAGGATTCCATCACCACATATGAAACATTTTGTATTCTGAATGTTCAGAGGAATATTTCAAATCAGATAAAACCTCAAGTTGAAATTAAGGATTACAAATGTTCATAGCTTTCAAGATTAGATATAAATTACATTTTTTAATATTTTCCATTATCATTCTCTCAATTATAATAGTCTTTTATCACAAAAATTCGAAATAAATGGAGAAAAATCATGCCAAGAAGTCCTCAGATTTTGGGTTGCCTTAACACCAAGATAAAAACAGTTACCTCAGTAACGTGAAGCTTAATTTTATCTGTCTCAGAAACCTTGTGAATTTCAATGATAATTGTAACTTGAATGAATGAAGACAAAAATGTCTATTGATATCGATGGCAAAGGACAATATGTTTGCTAGACATTACCCTAAATTTTTGTGCAAAATTGTATCCATACCTCACCCAGTCACTCAAACAAAGCGCACCCACACTTCAGATATTTACTTTTTACTTTCCCTCCGCAAGATGCAAATAGAGTGGGCAGTAAAACCACGGACATGTTTGTGATGGTCTATCTAATAAGCAGTGGACATGAGCTTTTGATACATCATTTTGCAGTTATAAATACCAGGAGCTCTCTAGTCTCATCCCGGAGTCAGAGCTGTTTGTTCCATGAGGTGCATTCTGGAGTGAATTTGGATTAGCCTGGTCTGCCAGAGGGCCAGGGTTCGGGGCAAGAAGTCGAGTATACTTGGAACTGGTTTAAACTTGAGAGTTGTATGCCAGCAGGCTTGAAATGTGACCTTGTACTTTCAAGCCATGACAAAAGAAAATTAAAAAAATAAAACAGTTCCATGTCTCCACATTTATCCTGGCATTCAGGATTTGCCTCATGAGAATTTCAGTACGATTGCATCCCGTGAGAGCCCTGAAACGATGTGCTCCCTTTCATCAAGCGCCACTGAAAACGCAGTGCTTCTTGCAGCAGGTGACCCCTAGCCATCCTGAATCAATGTCTATAAATTAAACTATCTGCCTGGTCTTTGCGATTGTAGTTTCCAGCTTCTGTGGGTCCAAGTAGCAGTCCTAGGAACAACCTCCAGTCCTGGCAAATACCACCTGTGCTTCTTCTCCCATTACTTTGAGATTATCAGCTGTTGGCAGGTTTTTTTTAAAAAAGAGAATGAGAAATGCTAAGTAGTAAGCACATTTTAACTTTAAATATTTTCTATTTTCTCTATTCTGCAGTCCAGAATGTTCTTCCCTACTATTTGTCAAATGCCTGCTTGTGTTCCTGAATTTCCTGAAGGATCACCATGAATTCAGCAGATTTAATTATCAGATTTTATTATGTAATTATCAGACGAACCAGATTTAATTATCACCTCTTTGATTCTTGATTATCTAATGTTAATCAATTTTTTAACAAACACATAGTCTTCACTATGTGTCAGAGAATATTCAAACTGATTTATAAAAACAGACTCACTTATTTCTCACAGCAGTACTATGAAATGCTTATTTTCCCCAAATTCGTGATAAGGGAACTGAGGAAGAGAAAGAATAAGCACTTTGTCCATCATGTTCAATCAGCTTGTGGGTGTTGGAACAAGTTTCAAATCCAAGCAGTCAGATTCCAGAGAATATGCTGTTAGCCATTTTGAACTGTTGCTCTTATCCTTCTGTAATCTGGCCATTGGCTTGCATATCAGAACATGAACAACAGATATTAATCAAACAAAGACTTTTGTGAATATTTTTGTTTAGATTGCCAAATAGTTTGCTTTACAACTGCCAAAAAAATCCTACATGTTGATTAATGAGTAACTTATCATTATACTGTGAATCTGATATTATTCTTGTAATACTTACATATCACTCACCCACATATTGAGTATTGTGATAGTTTGCTTTGATCATGTTTGAAGCCACCTGACCTAGCAGAGAAAGGGCATATGAATTGTCATAAACGTCTGTGGTAGGAACGAACATCTAGTAACTTGCACATACACAGTACTCTTTTAATACCAACTTTTACTTCCATTTGCTGATTGATGCACTTTACAAGAGAATTGTCGACTACATCTCTTGCTCTCAAGTTATTGAAATTTGATGAGGTTGTTCAACTCACATGCATCAAGCTTCTGCCAAGTTAAAAATCCTATTTCCTTTCTCTGTAGTATTTCAGAAGAAAGGCTATTGATAACTCTAGGCTATTTAGATCAATGACATGCACAATTTAATGATTCTTTTTGCAAAAAGAGCATTTAGTGTGATGTTTTTCTTTTATTTTGAAATGTGTTTCATCCTACAAAACCGATCCAAAAGTAGGAAAAATGAACATCACTTGTCATCATAAAATATTAAAAAATAAAGCATAACACTTCTTAAAACATTGTGTATTGTTTTGTCCACAGAGATTTCCCTAAGCCCGGATACCTTTACACAGAAATTTTCTTAAGCAATGATATCAATGATATTCTTTTTTTTTTTTTTGAGTTGGAGTCTCACTCTGTCGCCCAGACTGGAGTGTAGTGGCCGTTCCCGGCCACCGCAGCCTCAACTCGCTGGGCTCCGGCGGTCCTTCCGCCTCAGCCTTCCAAGTAGCTGGAACTACAGGCGCGCGCTACCACACGCGGCTAAGTTTTTTGATTTATTGTAGAGGTGAGTTCTTGCCAAGTTGCCCAGGCGGGTCTCGAACCCGCGGGCTCAGGCAGTCCACTCACCTCAGCCTCCCAAAGTGCGGGATTACAGGCTGAGCCACCAAGCCCGGCTAGCAATGATATTCTTAACCACAGGTCATTCTTCTTAGTCACTGTCAAAAGTGACAGCTACCTTTACGCAGTATATATTGTCTTTGCACAGGAAAGAATTGTATTAATATTTGTGACTTATGGCATTAATTATAGATATCAACATTTTAAAAGCAAAATGTCAGAAATGGAATCACATTGCTTATCTTTACAGTATTTCTGGTTGGAAGACAGTTTGATCTTTGCCTAGAACATTAAAATTCATTCAGCAAGTCCTATTGCCTTTTTCTTTTCAGCACATATGTTATCTTTCCCATTTAAGAGGATAATTCCTTGTATAGGATGTTTTAAAACTTTCTATATTCCAATTGGCAGTCACCTTTAGTGACAACTCCAACATCCCATCAGAGACCTGGTAACAACAACAACAACAACAACACTGTCTATATTCCAGGGAAATATTGCTCATTTTTGGCATAAGCCATATTATGGACCCAAAAAACGTAAGCATTCATCCAATTCAGCTTTTTATTAGCTGTATACCCAGATTTATATAATTGACTTTTCCAGGAATTAATTACATAAGACAAAAATCTATGATTTTTATGTGATAAAAATAATGACTTTCATGTAACTTAATGTTGAAGTGAATAGAATTTTCACTCAAGTAATGAAACCAAGAGCAGAGGGGAGGGAGGGAGGGAGGAAAGAAAGAAGGCAGGGAAGAAGGGAGAGAGAGAGATTGATTTAATTATTCATGAAATGACCTGTAGAACACCAAAGAAAACTCTTTTCTAATATTAAAAGGTGCTAGACAACTTTAAAGAAGTAGAATCACTTTATACTAAAACACTTATGAAAAGCTAATCTAAAAGTTTTTGATGTCAGAAAGCTAAATATTATAAACACGGTTAGAGTTTTAGCGCAATCCTAATTTAAATTCAAAGGGAACATTATTGAGAATACAAAAAATCATTTATAAAATCTCTTTGGAATAATACAAGGGAGAAAAGGCTAAAATAATTTTGAAAAGGAAAAAAATATAAGGAGGAAAGGAGGAACTCACCATTTCAGATACTAAGATATATAATAAATTAGACAAAGTCGAACAAAGTGCTAAATACAGTATTAGTCAAAGTTTTCTTGGGAGGCAGAACCAATGAGGGAGAGAAAGAGAGATAGGGAGAGGGAGGGGGAAGGGAGAGAAGGAGGGGCAGAGAGAGCCTGACCTTATCTTTAAATAAAATAAATAATTGCTCAAAGGTGCCTCCCATACCATTACAAATAGTAGAGTAGAAAAAGAACTTTATTGATTTCAGGTTACTCCTACAGCTTTAGTGAGATGAAACAGAGATGAACTCATAACTCCTTGACTTCCTGGAATGGTCTTCACCAGTTATTTGTAACTTTTTTGGGTCTTAATCTGCAGCAGTTTTTAACAGCTTTTCAGAAAAACCAAGAAACAAACAAAAGTAGAATATTGAAGTAGAATGGGCCTTGCTCAAACTCATATACATCTAATGAACAAGTAGGAAAGCCAGTGTGTTCATGTATATGCCTTTTATTAGTTAAATATTAATTTATTGCAAACAATTTATTACCACTATTTATTACTGACTATTAGTTTGTTAGTAGCTATTATTAATTTACATTAAAAGAGGTCCCAGTCAGTCTATGGGAAAACACTATAACACTCACTGAATTAAAGTCAACAATTTTTTTTTTTTTAGTTGGAGTCTCACTCTATCCTAGATTGGAGTGCAGTGGAAAGCTCACGGCCACCGCAGCCTCAGCCTTCTGACTCTGGCGATCCTTCTACCTCAGGCTTCCGGCTAATTTTTTTATTTATTGTAGAGGAGGTCTCACCATGCTGCCCAGGCTGGTCTCGAACCTGTGGGCTCAGGCAATCCTCTTGCCTCGGCCTCCCAAAGTGCTGGGATTACAGGTTTGAGCCACCTCGCCCGGCCTGCAGTCAACAATTTAACCAAGAGAGCTTAACTGCTGCTGTCATCAACCCAAAGCCCATTACATACACTCAGAGATTAAACCTAAAAGTGAACTGTTTCACTTTCAGCCACCTGTTTGTGCCTCTCTTCTCCAGAAGTGGGGAGGACATTGACAAATGTGTCCACTGAGTAACTATCTTTTGTGAACTTCTGTTTCAAATCATAAATCTAAGGAGAAGACTGTGTATCTGCATAGATGGCTAAAAAGGCATTTGATGAGATTTAGCTTCCATTCAGAATTAGAATTTTTAATGTATTACAAACAATGAGAAAATTCATAAAGTGAGTACAAAACTAATAGATAGAAATTAATAGCTTTCACATTTACAGACAACAATCAGGTTATATAATAGGAGGAATAACCCATTTAAAATAGCAAAAATACATGATTGATTGATAGTTGGATGGACAGATAGAGATAACTTACTAAAGAATAAACATAGAATGATATGTGAAATATCCATATTAATAACAATTTTAAATTCTCCTTGGAAACACAAAAGAAATCTTGAAAATGGAAAGATATTCAATCTATTTTTGTGAATATTCAGTGTCAGAAAGATTTCTATTCTCTTGATGGTAGTGTAAAAATTTGCCACCAATTCTAATGAAATTACTGGTAGGTAATTAAATTCCATCGAATTTCCCATAGAAAAAAATAAGAATATTCAGGGACAAAATATTTTTTTAAAAAGTAATAAGGAAAGACTATCTTAAAGTTTCAGTAGTTGCAGGAAGATCACAGAAATAAACAAAAAAATTCTAAAATTTTACTAACATATATGAAAATTTAGTGATGGCCTTTCAAATTATTATTTAAAAGATGGATTATTTTATATATTGTGGTAACTGGGTAGCTATCTAGAAAAAAAATTGGATTTAAGAGTCACATTTTTTCCCAGAAAAAATTGCAAATGGATCATTTAAAAATTTAAGAAAATGAAATTATAAAATTCTAGAAGAAATCAAGGAATAAATATTTCAAACCATACACTGGGGAGTGCTTTTCCTTACTATGACACAAATTAAACCCCACAGAAAGAAAGGTTGATAAATCTATGTAGAAATGTAAAATGTCTACATGGCAAAAACCAACACAAGCACAGTTTAAAGGCAAAGATAAACTCAAATATAGATGATATAATTTTAAGGAAACATTTAACTATATGGTGATATATATGAGACTCATAAAATAAAAAGGCTAAAATTTTCCTAAAATCTGGAAAGACTTTAGGAATTAATAAGAAAAATAGCAGACATTCCTGCATGGCTGATGGCAATGTGAGTTGATACATCTTCATAGATTCTGGAAGGCAATTTGACACAGCTTTCTCTGTCTCTTTCTTTAAAACACACACACACACACACACACACACACACACACACACACACTCCTTATATATCTTTGACTTAGTGATTTCATTTTTAGGAATTTATTTATTCTAGAGATTTACTCACACATGTTTGAAATAAAAGAGCAAGATTATTCATTAGTATTATTTATAGTAAAGAAGATTATAAGCAATCTACAAGCCTATGAATGGTTGACTACATGACACAAGCAGTGGGATACTATTTGGGTATTAATAAAAAATAAGGAAGATCTTGATACTGAATTGGAAAGATATTTGAGGTAGACTATTAAGTGAAAAAGTAAGTTATGGAACCGTTTTTAGAGTATGTTATTAATATTAACTGAGTACAAAGAGGGGCAAGGAAAGACTGGTGTTTCTCAAATGTGTGTGTTTGTATATGAATGGAAAGGATACATACAGACACTCAAGCACGTTCACACATGCACAGAGAACATTGTCTGAAGAAGGGAAACAATGGAATCAACTACAGTGGGTTCCTATCCCATTTTTAAGCATCACTGGTATCTATTGAAACTACCTGAGAATTCTCTACCTGAGGGTTTTCTCTACAGGACTTTAAGGCAAGCTAGAAATGCAAGGGCACAAACGCTCTGGGAGATCCCAGGAAGGACAAATAGAAGTTACAGGACAACGTCCCTACCTTCTTCCCCTGAGGATGTTCTGACTCTGAAATTCCCTCTACCTCTTCTCCTGAGGACTCCAGGGAGATTGTGCTTCTGTTAACATCAGAAGAGCAGTTCTCTCTGGTGTCTGCTTTTCAGGAAACCCTACCTAAAACTCTGGATGACCGGGAAACAGGCAAAAGTGAAGTTTTCCACAGTATACTCTACTTTTCTTTTAATGTTGAAGGTACTGTTATAAAAATAATTTAAAATATCAGTTGCTAAACATTTAATAGTATACAGCACTAGGCATGTTCATATCATGCTCTTTAGAAACTATTCTTTGACTTGAAGTATGGTAGGCCCCTAAAGTATGGCTTACCAATTACGTAAAAAAATCTTTTTGGGAGTAAATTAATTCCACAAATAACTCATTTTTTACTTACATTACAATTCTAGAGGAGCCCTCAAGTTTTGCTGTCAATTTTGCTATAACCTGATGTACTAATTTCATTTCCCCCACTGTATAAAATAAAATCTTGTTGACAGTTGTCTGCTCTATCACATCAAATTGAGCTATGAAATATTTTTTTATGAATATAAAAAGAGATGCGCTCTTCCCCAGCATATTCCTAATATGTTTCATTTTAGAAACATCTTATATCCAAGTATGTTAGGACCTATGGCTTTAGCATACTTGCTATCAGTTTGAATGCTGTCCTTGGCCCCGCCAACGGTTCTAGAGATGAGGCCAATTTAAACTTCAGGGTCTTTACAGGGCCTCAGCTCATGAAATTCCACACAACATAGCTGGAGTCAGATGCCCTGGATTCCAGTTCTAGCCTCACCACCTGTAAGTGGCCTATAAAAATCAGCTCTCACACCTGTAAACTGACTGTGCCTCAGAGGTTATTATAAAGATTAATTATGATGACGATAATAATGGTGACATTGTGTTTTGGGCTACTTTTATCATATGTGCTTACATGTCAGACCCCCACTAGAATATAATATATAAATGTTACCCATACTTAGCTGCCATACAAGCTCTGACAGAACTGGGGTATGTATTTTAGAATTTATTTGGGGATGCCAGGAAATTCTAGTTTTATCATTACATTTCCATGCTTTTTCTTTTTTCTTTAAAGGTAGTGTCTACTCAGTGTCAGATATATGGTACTTTTCCTGTCATTAAAGGTGAATCTCCATATCTTCATGGATTTTTTTTTCATTGGAAAGGTTATGTTCTATGTGTCTTTCAGGAGAAAAAAATTATTACAGCATGTCCTTGGTGTTAAAAAGCAGGCTTGAATTTTACATCTGTGAAATTGTGCTAATTCTATTACTTATTCTAATCTACATCTCTCCATCAAGCTTCAAAGTCAAATGTTCAACTTCCCAGGTTAGTCTATATTTATCATAGACAACATAAACCCAGCATATCAAAATATGACTCAGTAGACTCTACCCCTGCCCTCTCATGAAAGCCATTCTTTCTCCTTCGATATCCCCTTTCTTGGTTGCTTTTGCTACTAAACGCAAAATCAGAAACCTGACATCCATCTTTAACTCCTTATATTCATTAGTACTAGAAACAAGCCATCACTCTACCTCTTGATAATTTTACAATTTTTTTTTTTTTTTTGAGTTGGAGTCTCACTCTGTCGCCCAGACTGGAGTGCAGTGGCCGCTCCTGCCACCGCAGCCTCAACCTGCTGGGCTCCGGCGATCCTTCCACCTCAGCCTTCCAAGTAGCTGGAACTACAGGTGCGCGCTACCACGCCCGGCTAATTTTTT
>CAUYQG010224165.1:0-10383 GCA_963574415.1 Tarsius wallacei | reverse complement strand
CACGCCCGGCTAATTTTTTTGATTTATTGTAGAGATGAGGTTTCGCCTGCCCAGGCGGGTCTCGAACCCGCGGGCTCAGGCAATCCGCTCACCTCAGCCTCCCAAGGCGCGGGATTACAGGCTGAGCCACCGAGCCCGGCTCATCACTACAATTTAAACTGACATTTCCATCACCCCCAAAAGAAACCCCACACCTTTAGCAGTCACTCCCCACCACCTTCTCTTCCAGTCCCTGGTAACCACCTGCCTGCTTTTGGTCTGTACAGATTTGCATATTCTGAGCATTTCACGTAAATGGAATCAGACAATGTGTGACCTTTTATATCTGACTTCTTTCACTCAGCAGACACATCCATGTTTCAAATTTGTCCATATTGTAGCATGTATTAGCACTTCATTCCTTTTCATTACCAAATAATATTCCGCTTTATAGCTGTGTGACATTTTGTTTATCCACTGTTAATTGATGGTCATTTCAGTTGTGTAGGCTGTTGGCTATTTTGAACAATGCACCATGGGCATTTGTTGACAAATATTTATGTAATAGACACCCATTCTGCGTTTTTTTGGGTGTGTACCCAGTAGTAGAAATGTGAGGTCACGTGGTAATTCTATGTTTAACCTTTTGAGGAACTGCCAGACTCTTCTCCAAAGGGGCTGCCCCATTTATATCTCCACCGGCAAAGGGGTTCTGTTTTCCCCTCATCCTCACCATCACTTGTTTCTGTCTTTTTATTTGAGCCTTCCTAGTGAGTGTTAATAGTACTGACTTTTAGTCTTGGGGACCCTTCAGTGTATTGAAATTATCTGTTTACTTTCTGTCTTTACCTCTCGATTGTTAAGTCCCCAGTGTCTAGCCTTAAATGCTTATGATTGAATCAGATGCTGCCAGCGCTGTGGCTTGTCATCAGTTCTATGTGCGCCGACATTTGCCTTTCAACTATGTGTCAGGTTCATGCAAGAGCCTGGTTCACCCTACAACGAGGGATAATCTGGTCCTTGTCTTCAGATAAGTAGGTTGGACTTCCAGGACGTTTAGAGAACAGATTGTAGGTAAATAAGGAAATCTCAGTGACAAATTAGGAGGCATATACGAAAAAAAGAGTTAATTAAAGAGTCAATTAAAATGATTCCAGAAGAGGAGGAGCCAGCACACGAGGCAGAATGGGCCCCTAACATGCGCTGTGGGCTCATGGGGAGGGAGAGCAGGTGTTAGGAAGGATGGCAGCAGGGAGTAGGGAGACGGTTTGCCTTATTTTCAGTTAATTGGCAAAACTGAAAATAGAAGGTGCATTTCCTTGGCAGTGGCCGCCAAGATGGGTAGAGACAGTGGTGTCAAATCGCATGTGTTGCAAAAGCTTGCCTCGGACTGAAATGGGAAGAGAGCCTGAAAGTTGCTGAGCCCTGTCCAGGGCTGGACTCCTGCTGGGCGGAAGGCAGAGCATTCTCAAGCCCCCTGTCCCTCTGCTTGGTCAGAGGCTTGGTCCCATCAGGGCTGCACACACGCAGGAGCAGAATGTCCTCCCCTGCCAAGACCACACCTGGGCCAGGACCTCACACAGAGCTTGCTCAGACCACGCTATGTGACCTGAAAAATGAATTCAAAAGCCAGGCATGGTGGCAGTCACTGTAATCCCAGCTACTAAGGAGGCAGCAATGGGAGGCTCACTTGAGGCCAGGAGTTTGAATTCAGCCTGGGCAACATGTCTCCACAAAAGAATTAAAAATTAGCAGAGTGTGGTGTTACACCTCTGTAGTCTCAGCTACTTAGGAGGCTGAAGTGGAAAGATTGCTTGAGCCCAGGAGTTTGAGGCTGCAGCGTGCCACAGTCATGCTGCTGTACTGCAGCTTGGGTGACAGAGTGAAACCCAGTCTCTATTTAAAAGAAAAAAAGGAAGGAAGGAAGGGAAAGAGAGAGGGAGAGAGAGGGAATGAGAATGGATTTTTTGCATGATAAAGAACTGGTCTGTGGGTCCCAGAAGATTTCAAGCATTTCTCCTTCTTCACCTTCCATTGTCCTGATGCCTCTGCGTGGAATGCCTGTTTTAATCCTGATTAGGATGGCCACACACTTTAATATCCAAAATGGAACCCTTTGAGAGTGAAAGAGATTGCTACTAGTAATTATGCCAGGACAACAGGTAGAAGCCAGGACCGTCCAGGGCAGACCAAGGCATGTCATCACCTGCCCCAGCTCCAAGCATCAGTTTCCTCCTCCAGGAAAGGTACCATCTTCCCCCTCCTTGCTGCCATCCTCCCTAACACCTGCCAACTCCCCCACTGAGCCCACAGCACATGTTAGGGGACCATTCTGCCTCATGTGTTTTCTCCTTCTCTTTTGGAATCACGGACTTATCAAAATCAGGGACCAGGTCAAGGGGCCTGGTACGCAGGAGGTACTTCCTGAATTCTCACCAAGAAGCCCTGCAGACTGCTATCAGAGGCACAGCTGGACACGGGGGAAGCCCCATCCTGGCATCGAGGGCTTGTGAGAGTGAGTTAGGAAGGTGCTGCCTCAGGCTCCTGTAATCTTTCCTTCTGCCTCTTGATTTTCCTGCACAAAGCTCAGAATGTCGATGTACCAGTCAATGCATGTGTGTGGACAAACCTATGCATGAGTTCCAGTTATCCAGAACTTTCCAGGAGTTCCAATGAGTGTAGACATCACAACACATCTCGCCAGGCCTTGCGGGGTGCACCTACAAACAGGGCGTATGTGTGGGGTTTAGAACCGTGACATCCTGACTCATTTCTAATTCAGATCCTTACTGGTTTGATTTCTTCCAATTAAGACCCTAATCTACCGTAATTGCTTTAATAGAAACAGCACTTAGGTATTCTAGAGCTGGCATTTTTCCCCTTCTGTTTTCCAGGATCAGTACAAGTTCTGCTACGAGGTGGCCCTGGAATACTTGAACTCTGGCTGACCGCCTACATGGCTCCGCAGACATGCCCCTGCCTACCACAAAGCCGAGGTGCTCCATGGTAGGTGCGTAGAAGAGGAGAAGACTTCTCAATATGCTTATTTTGCTTCGCGTAATTGGCTCTTTGTAAGAGCCCACGAAAATGTTTATAAACCGCTTGCCCTGCCCAGTTCCCAGCAATGCTGCCGCTGACAGACACGCCCTCAGCCTCCAGCCGTCAAACACTGCACCCTCATCACGGCTTGCAGCGTAGGCATCTGGCCAAGAAGAGCACAATTATATTCTTATGAAGGAATTTGTACCTTTGGGGTATTATTTTGTGGCCCGTGATCCTTTGTTATTGTTACAGCTGAGTGTCTGTTTGTGTTCTGTGGAGAATGCTACCTGGCATTATAATATATTATTTTAGGTAATATTTGTATTTTAACATGTTGCGTAATATATGCTTATATAGCTTTCCAGGACTAACAGATAAATGTGTAATGAACAAAGATATGTTGTATGAGTTGTCGTTTCTATCAGATTTGTATTGTTTCCAAGGGAAAGGCTTGGGAGGGCTTAACTAAAAAACGCAAAACCCGTCGATCGGATTCACGGATGCAAAGCTTTCCCATTTGTTTATATTGTAAATATTTTTGATTTCATCAAATTATTTATTCATTAAAAGAAATTTTTGTGAAGCACCCTGAGTGACAATCATTTTTCTTAAGCCCTGGAAATGATTTCCTGTACGATGTTACCTTGTGTGAATTCTTGACTCAATAAACGATGACCTGTGAGCAGTCATGGCGTATTCCTGGTATCCCAGGGCACGGGTGGTTCAGGCAGCCCCCAACCCACCAGCCCCCTGGGGACAGAGTGCAGCTGGGGCCTGGTGCCCGGAGCAGGGAAAGTTGGGGCTTTTGAGAGAGAACTTTCAGGACTGAGCGCCAGGCCCCTTGTGGCCGCTGGCCCTGGTGCCAAGGAGGCCTGTGCTGTGAGCATCCAGGACAGAGTGTGACGTCCCCCCGGCGGGGCAGCTTAGCAAGGTGCCGTGGCAGGTGGCAGGGACTCGCTGTATGGGGAGCATCCTTTTCCTTTCCCTGTTTCACCTCAGCCAACAGGGGATGGTGTCTGCCCGCTCCGTGCCTCATTCCAATCTAAACTTGCTGAGAGAACAGTTGTTCAAGGCTTAGAGAACCAGAGCGCATGTAAGCAGGACCCAGAGCTGAACGAGTTCTGCCAGAAGGGAAAGATCACTGTGTGTGGAGAGATCATGGCAGGACAGTCTGCTCCACCCCCCAGGGCTCTGACGCCAGTGCAGAAAGCGGCACACCACGGCCAACCGTTTACATGTAAACCCAGTTTTAGGCTACAGTGAATGATGACCAAGAGCTGATGGAGACGAGTCGATGAACACCAATTCTGTGCCTGATGCTGTGTAAGGCACGTCTCCCTGTGGCTCCCCACAGAATGATCCAGGTACGATTGTGAATCCCACAGCTGGAGAAACTCAGGTCAGAAAAGATGAAGTCGGCTGGGCACAGTGGCTCATGCCTTTAATCCCAGCACTTTGGGAGGCCGAGGTGAGAGGACTGCCTGAGTTCAGGGGTTGGAGACCAGCCTGGGCAACTTGGTGAGACCTCATCTCTACCATAAATCAAAAAATAAGCCGGGTGTGGTAGCACCCACCTGTAGTTCCAGCTCCTTGGAAGGCTGAAGTGGTACAATTGCCGAATCCCAGCAGGTCGAGGCTGCGGTGGTGGTGAACGTGCCACTGCACTCCAGCCTGGGCGACAGAGTGAGACTCCAACTCAAAAAAAAAGTCTGTTACTTCTGGTTCACAAAGACAGTCTCTGCACCTCAAAAACAATAGAGGCCCCACCTCTCTCCTCGCAGTGGTCTGGGTTTCTCTCTGTTGTGTCCTGGACCCCCACCCCCACCCCAAACACTTCAGTGCCTCTGACAGCTATGAGAGCCAGTGGTCCTGCTCCTGACCCCTGACATGGTCCGCCTCAGGACAACTTCATAAGAGCATTTCAGTCGGGTGCAGTGACTCACTTTGGGAGGCAGAGGTGAGAGGATGGCATAAGCCCAGGGTTCGAGACCAGCCTGGGCAACATGACAAGACCTCGTCTCTACAATAAATAAAAAAAATTAACCTAGTGTGGTGGTGCATGCAGGTAGTTCTAGCTACTTGGAAGGCTGAGGCGGAGGGATCACCTGAGCCCAGCAGGTCAAGACTGCGGTGACTGTGAGCGTGCCACTGCACTCCAGCCTGAGCAACGGAGTGAGACTCCAACTCAAAACAAAACAAAACACAAAGCAGCATTTCACAGTGCTTCTGTAACAGGTCAGCATGGCTAGACTGAGCCATATTTCCAGAATTCCATCCTCTATATATTTTCAGTTAGGGTGGGCCTGGGGCTATTTGGTGCAAGAAGTCCAGGCAGAGGTGAAGCAGCAGATAACAATGATTTTACACACAGAGGGTGGAGCAGCTGCTGGCCCAGCTGGTACCCCAGCACTTTCCCCAGGGTCCTCCTGACCTCTGCTCACCAGGTCCACACTCTTGCCTGTACTTGTCAAGGCATTCTAGCTCCAGGTACCAAAATGTGTAACTTATCTAAAACTGAGTAACAAATTGCCCCAACATTTGGAATGCTTAACACAACAATGAACGTGTATTATCTCATACAGTTTCTGTGGATCAGAAATTCAGGAGTGGTTTAGCTGGGTGATTCTGGCTCAAAGTCACTCATGAGGTGACCATCAAAATGTTGGGTCATTCAGCAATCCTGCTACTGGACGTGTACGAATAGAGCATAAATCATTCTATGAAAAAGACACCTGCACTTGTATATTTATTGCAGCACTGTTCACAACAGCAAAAACATGGAACCAACCCAGGTGCCCATCAATAGTGGACTGGATAAAGAAAATGTGGTTTGTTCACACCATGGAATACTACACAGCCATAAAGAAGAATGAAATCATATCCTTTGCAGGAACATGGATGCAGCTGGAGGCCATTTTTCTACGTGAATTAACACAGAAACAAAATTGAATACTTTATGTTCTCAGTTATAACTGAGAGCTAAAAACTGGGTACACACCAACTTAAAGATGGGAACAAGAGACTGTGGAATCTTGAGGGGGCCAAGGGCTGAAAAACTACCCATTGGGTGCCATACACACCACTTGGAGGATGGACTTAATAGCATCCCAGACCTCACCACCACACAATATACCGATGTGACAAATCTGTGCATGTACCCCTTGAAAATAAAAACAACTTAAAAAATTGGGGTCAGGGCTTTAGTCATCTGAGAGCTTGACTGGTGCTGGGGATACATTTGTAAGGTAAGTCACTTATGTGCCTGGCAAAGTGGTACTGGTTGTAGGTGGGAGGCCTCAGTTTCTCCCCCTGTATTTCTCTCCACAAGACAAGGGCATAGTACCCAATGGTATGGAGAATTGCTTTATAGACAGAATCTATTGTAACACCTAAGAATGGTATGTGAGATCTTTTTCAGAATTTGCACTCTGGCAGACCTGAACTCCTACCCAGGTCCAGAACATGAGGAAGTCCCCTACCAGTCACGGGACTTCCAGGAAGACAGTCTCAACACCCCTACCCTATGAAATCATTGACCAATTGACAGCCCCATCCCTCTGCCAGCCAAATTCCCTTTAAAAATGTTATCCTCTGAATCTGCAGAGAGGTGAATTGAGATTTCTCTGGCCCTCCTCACTTTACTGCTTTCTGATGTTAAACTTCTCATAGTAATGACTGTATCAGTTTTCATTTTTCTGGGCAGCGCGCATAAGAACCCTGCTTGACTGCGTGTTCAAGGTCTTAGACACTAGACAGTGAAGAACACTGATCTCCAAGAAATAGGAAACAAATTAAGTGACCCTAAGATTGGCCTCAGCTTAAGGCCTGGGGAAGATTTCCAGATAATGAGTGCAGAGAGGGAGAATCTAGGTGGAGCCCAGTGGTCTCTCTTATTTGAGGAGTAGGAGCTGAGAGTTCAAAAAGGCCAAGGTGGATAAGGTTTGCAGGGCAGAGTATCAGAGATGAAAGAGCTGCATAAAAGAAGAATTCTAAAGATCTCAAGTCTTCAACTAAGTACTGATCAGGATAAGCATGGAAGGAAATCACCTGTAGATAGTGTCTAATTTACTGAGGCTTAAGAAAGAACCACCCAAAAAGATTAGAGGGAACAATATTCAGAGGCCACATAGACTAGAATAGTTTCTATTTCCATTGAATAGAGAACCCAGGAGGGCTTTGATTCAGTAGGTGGGGCAAAATCATCTTTAGGCTAAGCACAGCTGTGGTCTTGCCTAACAAAGCAACAATCAAGGGATCAAACTGTTTCCAAGTAACTTAACTACACCAGAGAACAAAACTCAAGAATACCTACAGGAATACAAAAACATCCAGCACCAAGGAAGTAAAATTCACAATGTCTGGCATTTAATCCAAAATTACCAGGCACACAAAGAATTCGGAAAATATTGAGGCAGGGTAGTTAGTGTAGGTTAGACATAGATAAATACATTTCTTATAGGCAGTTTGTTGTTTATTTTTTTATTTGTTAATGCTTTTTATTTTACAGATGTGGGGTACAGCTCAGGATTAGGTACGTAAGTGGTTATCATACCGGTGAAGTTTGGACCTCCTGTTGGTCCTCTCTTTGCCTGGTTTGGTTTGCTGTTATGAGTTTTCAGTTTAAAATAAGGAAGCATCCAGACATCTTGTCTGCAGGCCAAACTGCCCTATGACTGGAATGTGGATTCAGTGTGGACTCCTATGACACCCTACCCCCTCAGCTCATCAAAGGAAAATTCCATCAAGGTAGTTCCCTGACTGGGAACTGAAAGCTATAGAAATGTAAATCAGACCACCTTTTAGCTCATAATCATCAAGTCTGGCAAGTTGGCCTACCAAGACAAAATGGGTGTTCTGAGAAAAGCCCACACTCCTCACCTATCAGGGGCAGAGAGATGGTCATCTCTCTGCAGTAGATACCTGTGCTCCACCCTCTTTAGCATATCAATTATTGTGAAAATATAGCAAACTTTTAGTCCAGCGCAAAAACAATTTTTCTTTTCAAGAAATCCGCCCATGCCAGTTTGCTCTCTCTGGCATGAATCTCTCTTTCCCTCTCTCTCTCTTGCTAATAAACTCTGTTTAAATAACTTTGCTGGCCACTCTGAAATTCCTTTCAATAATGAGTCAAGATCCCACAAGTTTTGTGCCACACTTCACCCAGCAACAATGTGACACCTAATGAGGAGAAAACCCATCAATTGAAACGGACCCAGAAATAGCACAAATGATAGAATTAGTAGACAGACACATCAACGCAGTTACTTTATCACTGTATTCCAGATTATTTAAAAAGAGAAAAGATTTAGCCTGTTTAGCAAAGACATGGAAGATACAAAAGGACCCAAATAGAATAGCAAGAGATGAAAACTGCAAAGCCTGAGATAGACAAATATACTAGAAGAGGTTAACAGCAGATTTGCCTCCAAGAAAAAAAACAGTAAACTGAAAGACATCCATAGAACCCATCCAAAATAAAACAGAGAAACTATTGGGTGAAAAAAAGAGGAAGAGCGTGAGTGACCTGTCCCAAGGTGGGGGAGGAAAGGAACAGAAAAAAACATTTGACAAACACACATATCCAAGAAGCTCAGTAAACCTCAAGCATAGGAAACATGAAGAAAACTCTACCAAAATACATCATAGTCAAATTGTTTAACACCAACGACAAAGAAGAGAAAAATCTTATAGGCAGCTAGAGAAAAAACTGATTGCAGAGAAAGAGAAGAATTGCACTAGACTTCTTTTCAAACACTTTGAATGTCAGAAGATAGGAGATCAACAATTTAAAGTACTGAACGAAACAAAAACTGTCAACCTACAATTCTCTACCCAGAAAAAAGTACTCTCCAAAGCAAAAGTGAAATAATGAAATTTCCCAACACACCAAAGCTGAAAGAATTCATCCCCAGAAGGCTCATGATACAAAAAATAAAGGAAATTATCTCACGTGGAAATGTGCATTTACACAAAAGAATGAAGAGCATGGGGAAAAAGTAATTCAATGGATAAGTATAAAAGACTTTTTCTCTTATTTAAATATCTCTAAAAGATCATTGACTGTTTACATAAAAAATAATAACAATGTAGTATGTGGTTTATGACATATGTAGAAGTAAAAGGTATGACAACAATCTCGGGGAGGGGGAGATGGAAGCATTCTGCTACAAGATTCTTCTCCACTATGCGAGGCGGTAGAATATCCCTGGAAGGCAGGCAGTGATAAGTTAAAGATGTATGTGTAAACCCTAGAGCCACAAGCAAAATAACACAGCAAAGAGTTATGGTTACTAAGCCCACGAAGGAAATAAAATGGGATCTACAAGAGACTCAATTAATCCAAAAGAAGGCAGAGAAAGAGGAAACATGGAAAAGGAACAGATGGGACAAATAGAAAACAAAGAGCAAGATGGCAGATTTAAACTCGACCATATCAATAATCACATTAAAATGTAAATGGCCTAAACACACCAATGAAAAGTCGGAGACTGCCAAAGTGGATAAAAAAGCAAGACCCAACGATATGCTGCCTACCAGAAGCCCACTTTAAATATAAAGAAACAAATAAAGACACCCATCCAGCTGCTTTCTTTGATACACCAAGCTGCTGAGAGCTGCTACAAAGCAAATTACACAAATGGGCATGTTATCGCTGCTATAATTTCATGGTGTCTGTTAGGGTCCAGAGAGGGTGAGGGTGGATGGATGGAGAGGGGGAGAGGTGCAGGGAGGCGCTGGCAACCCAGAGAGCCAAGTAAATGCAACGAATTGCAGCACACAGAGGTGAGAGAAGAAAAGATTTACTTAAGAAAAGTTCACCCCCCACAGACAGGGAGCGGGCCAACACTCTAGGTGAGTGTGGCGTCGTAGCCCCCCAGAGTCCTGGCTTAAATCCTTTTCTTGGAGATGTTGCACATGACTGCCGTGACTGCTGTGACTTGTCGACCACCTGTGGATGTCTTGGAGATCCTGTGACACAGAGAGCCATTAATATTCGCCCACATTATCATAGCCCCTAGAGAAGGACTTGACAAGGATTCTGATTCTCCTGCACCTTCCCAAACGACTTTCCTTAGAAGTAATTTAGGGTGCACTAAAACTCCCCCTATCTCCCATGCATTCCCAGTGGGTAGCTTGGGGGATCCTTGTCTTCCCTGTAGATAGTGCCCAATTTATTGGAAGATCAAATCCCTACCTGTTCCCCCTCTGAGCGGTCATAGCTTTTGTAATTACAAGTTTCGTGACTTTTACAATCCTTGCCCAATGCATGATGTCCTAGGCCTTGTAAATCCCTTTACTCTAGGCAAGTTTGATTGCCACTATGAGATACCTCTGACACCTGGAAGTCTGTTTCTGAAAAGA
>CAUYQG010224163.1:0-26865 GCA_963574415.1 Tarsius wallacei | reverse complement strand
GCAAGGAAAAAATTGTTGGGGCCTAGATCAGATGAGTAGGGAGGATATATTTGTTTACATGCTAAAAACTCCCTCACAGACAGTGCTGTGTGAGCTGGTACACTGTCATGATGCAAGAGTTCCTTCAGGACCATTTTTGCAAATACCTCATGCCAAGATTTTCAGTTAGGATTTTCCTATTTCTCTATTGATGTTTATTTGGTCTGCTATGCTTCTCACAGTCAGCCGATGGTTTTGACACACAATTGGTGATGAATATTTGCAATGTTTTAATCAGTTCTGCTAGTAACTGGTCATCCTGACTTTTTTTCGTTAGTGATGTTTCTCTGCCCTCAGAAAAATGTTTAATTCATTTGTACACTGCTGTTTTCTTCACAGAATTATCCCCATAAACTTGGACTAACATACCCCTGATTTCACTTCCACTCTTGTCAAGTTTAACAAGAAATTTAATGTTTATTCATTGCTCAAATTTCAAGCTCCAACTTTCTTGTGACAGCATATAAAAATATGCAACAATAATGAATATCACTCAGCAAGACACTGCCACACGTCAACACAAACACGGCTGTGAGACACTGATACCAAGGTTATGAAACCTTACCTAATAGTTTGTACAGTGCTGCTAACATACGTGCACAGTGTCAGGTTTGCGAACTTAATTGTCAAATCTCCTATATAACACATATAATTTATATGTATTGTATAAAATATGTATTATTCTATATTCTAAGGCAGTTATAACAAAATGCCTTAGACTGTGTAATTTGTAAACAGAAGTTTATTCACAGTCCTACAGGCCGGGAAGATCTAACTGTCAGCATATTTACTGTCTGGTGAAGTCCCTGTTCTTCATAAGTTGTCTGCTACTGCCTTCTCACATGTCAGAAGGGCAAGATAGCTTCCATCAGCCTCTTTTATAAGGGCACTAATTCCACTCATAAGGGTAAATCCCTCAAGACCTAATAATCTCCGAAAGGCCCCACCTTTAATGCTATCACATAGGGGAATTCAGTTTCAACATGTGAATTTGAGATGGACAAACATTTAGACCATAGCAAGAAGCATGGCATAGATTGTGATTTGCCAAATTTCTGGATGAAACCTCAAGTCACCAAAAATATAAATCCCCAAAATGTAGTGCGGTATCTTCATGACATAGTTTATGTCTGACATTTTGTATTTGATGGAAAAATAAAATCTCTTTTAATATGGCTTATACTTCTTGAATACATCTTCACCCAAAGATAGTTGGTACAGTTTACATAATTAATTATCATCATAAAATATAAATGTGGAGTGATCTAGTTTATAGAATTTAATCTGCAACTAGTTTTCAAGTTCAGCATACACATTCAAGGTGTGAGTGTAAGAGTAGTTTGTATGATTCCTTGACTTTTCTAGAACACAGATTTATATAATTGTTGCTAAGAGCCAGGACCTCTTGTAAACACTTTAAAAGTACAAACTCAGTTAATTGTTATTACAACCCTATGAGACAAATATTATTATTTCTATTTGAAGCTTTATAGTGTCTTAAGCTGATGTTCTATTTTTTTGAAAGCTTACTTAAAATCTTATGGAGAAAGGCAATGGATTGGAAAGAGGGCTATAAGAGAGAAACACGGCTCTTTGTTAATATGACTTTTCTTCAAATTCTGTTCAGAATTTAAACTTGATAAATTAGCTGCTCCAGTTTTGACCATTAAATTTTTTTGAATCATACTTTTTTTTTTTTAGACCCACAACAGATTTGCCTGTATTTTGAATTCAGGCATTCTGAATACTGTCTTCTGAATAAATTATCAATTTAAACCAAAGGAAAAAAAATATGGAACAAATGTCCATTTTGAATCATCACAGAACAATTATTTCTCCTAAGAGATAAGGCAATTTGAAACATGTTGATGTGAACTGTAAACAATGTCACCCTTGCCCACAGTCCCCTCCTAAGTCCTAGAAGAGAATGCAGCATGAAGCATCCTTGCTCAACAGCTTGTTAGCTAATTTCATCATTTTTGTGAAAAGAGAGCGAAAAGAAACAGAACATTCACTCATGTAGAAGAGCCCTAGAAATCTTGACAGGTGGCTGAAGAAGAAAACTCTTATTAACAATTAACCAGGAGCTCAGAGATTATGGGGAGATTTACAAAGTAGCCTAGAAACTGACACTTGAAGATTAGCAAAACCAATAAATGGCACTAGAAATCTCCCTAAAGTAATCTGAGTTATCTGAAATTGGTGGGCAAGGGGTCTCAGTATTTTAAAGGATCTCTAGAACATTCTCATTTGACATAGAAGAAATCTTGCTATTGTGTTATCTGAATCATAGAGGACAGACATCAAGTATTAAAATTATTGTACCCAGTAAAGTTTTAAATAAAGTTGGTAATCTGGGAGGCTTTCTGAAACAATAATTTCTTTTCTATGTAATTTAGGATAAGAGAGCTGGAGGGAGATAAGAGATGGCAAAGGGAAGGTAAAATACTAAAGGACCTACCATTGTTAAATGGTTTAATTTAATTGTTTCATCTACTCAGCCATTTACTTGTTTGGTTACATATGAGGTACTTATGAATGATCTACTATGTACAACTTCTTGCTTTTTTGGTAGATTTGAACCTTAGAAAAATAAGCTATAGAATTTTTAAAAGTTAGATAGGTAATCATACAAGTTTTGAATCACTTGTTGAATTTTACTAAAGGGAAGAAAACTTGTTAGAGTTTATTATTTTCAGTAATATAACTTAGAAATAAATGTTCTATTATTTACCCTTTTAAGAAAACCCCCACTGTTTTTACTAATTAAATCATTCACTATGCACAGATCTTCCTTTTAGAGAAAATATTGCTTTATTTGGACAATAATTTCATTCAAAAATAGTTTTTAAGTCAACATTTCTATCTTAATGAAAACTACCGGTACTGCCAAATTGATAGCACCTTGTTCATCATCAAATAAAAATTAAATTTCATCAGCCTTGTTTATGAGTTTCTCATTTAATTATATATATCTTTTGTTAACAAAAATATAGCAAATTGGAAACATTCTGTCCTAGAGCTGGCTGTGCCTAACTTGTTCAATGACTTTTGATAAAGGCCTTAATTGCTGCTGAGGTTGTTTTCCTTTATTCTTAAAATAACCACAAACAAATCTATATCAGTAGAATTTTACTGTAAACATGAAAAATGAAGCAATACTCTTAGCCAGATTATTTAAAACTCCAACGATGTCTTCAACTAAACTCTTCGCAGAGTATAAGACTTAGTTCTCTAAATTCGCTCATGTGTTTGACTTTCTTTACAGATTTATTTCACATTTTCAGTCCTTTATCATATCTTGGTTTGCTCACCTTTGAATCTAACTGGTTTATTTTGAAGTCTAGGGATCTTGCGTATACACTACCACAACAGAAACAATGTTTTTAAAAATCTAATTTGAACGTAAACTAAGCAGCAGCTCACTTCTTTCTATTCCAGAAACAAAAGTGATTTGGGATCTGAATGTGCTTGTTATTTCTAGGTGTTTCTGAGAGAAAAATAGAGACAGCTAAAATGAAAAACCCAAAACTCAAAACCTCACAGACTTCTGAGGTCATTTTTGACAAACCCTACATTGAAATGCCACCTGCTGTCGTTGATCTTGGAGATGCTTTGTGCCTCATGAAGGAGAGAGAAAAGCTGCCCCAAATGGGGGCTCTTACCTTCAGCATCTTGAAACTCCTTCACCCTTTGATGTATTAAAATATTTAATCAAAATCAAATGCTGCTGCCCCTATTTATACAAGTGCTTTATTATCCTGTACATTATACCACAACCTGCCTGGTTCTTAATGTGACCTGAAAAGCTAGTCGGCATTTATTACAAATGCGAGGCAGTAAGCTTCTGGCTGAGCAATTAATCACTGACACCAAGGAATTTCTTCTCTTCAGGTGGGGAACCCATCCAAAAACTAAGAAAAATAATCGGGCTAATTAATTCTTATCTGCAAAGAGCAATTAGATAAATGACCTCAAAAAAAGACTTGTCACCCCTAGTGAGACACTCACTTTCTAAATAGAATGTGTCAGAGTCAGAGCCTCTTTTCACTGGGCAAGTGATACTGTGAAATGGAGATGACAGAAACGAACGGAAGGGAAATGATAGGGGACCAGGTTAATTAGAATGAAAGCAGATGTGAGAGAGAGAAACAGAGACAAAGAGAGAAAGAGAAAGACAGAGAGAGAGAGAGAGAGAAAGAGAGAGACAGAGAGACAGAAAGACAGAGACAGAAGGAGAAAGAGAAAGACACATACATAAACAGAGACAGAGAGAGAAAGAGAAAGGCCCAGAGAGAGAAAGAGCCAGCGCGAGCGCGAGCAAGACGGAGAGAGATTTGGCATGATCTTGTCACCCCGCTTTTGTTTCTCTGTGTAGATAAGCAGGAAACAAACAGAAGAAATTCTAATGTTTCCAAGTATAGTGGAATTCATGAGGAGCTAGGCTGCTCCCTGCTTTATTTTCGGTGACATATTGTCTTCTACCAGTGAACTGCATTTCCTCTGCCTTGCTCTCCATGGCGTGCTACTGCTGATGAGAAATACAAAACACTACTGAAACAAGACAAGTATGTCTTTTGTTTCCTCCTTGTTGATTTTGGTCCTCTGGTCATATTTACACCTGATAACAGAACCAAAGGGTGGAGTGGTTTGGCTTAAAAATTGACTACCAGACTAGATATTTAGTCCAAAATACAACTATCATGTGGGCTTTATAAATATGGTTTTGATTGTGTGTTTTATCTTTCTCTTGTTTTCTTTATCTCCTCTTGTCTTCTTTATTCTCATTGTCTTAGCTTTTTCCTCCTCCTCCTTTTTTTTCAGGCAGACCAATATAAACCATTAGCAACCTTTGGAGAAATCCTTCTACAATCCTTATTTACTATTAGTGCTCTTAGAAGATAAGCCCACTGAGGGTCTCCAGACTTTTGGGGTCTAGCCAATATTAAGAGGTTTTCTCATGCAGAGAAGTTTTCACAGAGGGAAGTCAGGCTCACTATAAATAAATCCCAAATAATCAGCTCATCTATACTTTGGTTTTATCATTTTAAATGTGGAGACATCAACCCTTTAAAAAAAAATTCTCCCCAAATGACTACACTTTTCTATTTTTTTTTTCTGCAAATTTATCAAAATCTTCTGTTAGAGGAATAAAGTTGACGTAAGATCCAGGCTAATCTTAGGTTGGGTAGAGCACCAATTAAATTATGGGTAGATGTGTCAAGCCCAGCAGGAAATATTACCACACTATTCTCTCTATATCTCCACAAACTTATTCCAAAATATCTCTATAGCTCACAGTGGCAGATGCCCTAAATAATTCCTCTACCTAAGGATTACTTTTTTTTTCTTTGTTACCTTTTTCTTTTTAAAATATAATAAGCTTTAGTTGGGTGCAGTGGTATATGCCTGTAGTCCCCTGCCCATTTGCCATGTATTTGTTTATTCAATTATTACTTATATTCACATGGACTTGTGGATACTTATCTAATACTTTGTCTTATAATGCAATACCACTTTATTTATTTTGTTGTTTAGTCTGTTCCAGCTTTGGCCATTAGGCACTCCTTCAGTTGGTTCCTGTATCCCTTTGATGCCTGTTAACATTGTGGAGCGTTTTTTGTTTGTTTGTTTTGGGTTTTTTTTTGGTTTTTTAAAGAACTTTTTTTACGTTTAGGCACTACAGATGTTCTTGATCCCTAAACCATCTTTTCATTCCACAATGAAGGCTAAAGCATTAACTGACACAGAGATAACATAAATACTGAGTTAAATTCAGATGAAATAGTTACAGCATAGGAGATAAAGGGAGATAGAAAAGAAAGAATGAAGGACAGAGGAGGGTGTAGAAGAAGAGCCCAAATAAGAAGCAGGAAGCACAGGAGGTAGGCTTAGCCTAAATTTCAGGTTTGCTCAAGGCTATCCCCACATATCACTCTAAGTTCAAGTTTCCTATGTAACTCATATACATAGTTTTTCCATTTGTACTCCTCCAACGCAACAATTTTGTGTCTTTAGAAAAATATGTTATGGTTATGAGAAAGAAACAATATGCTATATGTAGAAAGAACATATCTTTAGAATACAATAAATAAAGAAATAAAATCTTTCATTAAATTCTTGGTTCTTCCGCGCACTGGCTGTGTGATCCATGGAAAGGTACAAAGTCTCTGAGCTTCAACTGACTCAAAATGGGCATAAATGGAAGGTGATACATAGATAGAAAGACAGCCAGATACATAGATAAATGAAGAGAGACAGAGAGTAAGATTCCTGTAAACATCTAATGAGTTGACATATTAAGTGTCTGGTATAAGCATAAGCACATAGTAGGTGGGTATCAAGTTAATATCAGCTCCCTCTGCAAATCTGCTTGCCTGTACTGACCTGTCCGTTCAAGTATCTGCTTTGTCAGTTTTGGGGGATCCCAACATCAAAGTATTGTGTAAATCATGCCGAAAGTAAATGAGGCCTTTGAAATGCCCAGTCATGGTCAAAGCTCTTGAGTTTTCATATAATTCTTTGGACATTTTGCTCCTGTAAAGGTTACAAGGAATTAGAGATGGATTTCACTAAAATGAACATCACTTGGAAACCCCTAAAATTTGCTGCATCTAATAGATACCTGCTCTGGCATCAATTCTAATACTGAATGATTGATATTTGCCACTCATATAAAACAGGTGTGTTATTGAATTCAGTTCTCTAATCAGCCATGACATCTTGATGCTATAAATAAATTATAAATTATTAGAAACAAAGGATAAGATCAAAACAGTGTTACAAATGCCGGAGTATAATTTTAAGGACCAGATGTTCTTCTAAGTGGATAACACTTGAAAGTAGGTATACTGAAATGATCTTATATTTAAAAGAACACAAGAAAAAAAATTAAAAATTTCTACAAGTAGTCAACAATGTCTGTATTGCTTAATTTTAAGCAAATTAATAAATGTTTAGATGGCCATACACTGACATTGCTTAATATTAGCAATTTAGTAATTGATATAATATCAAAAGTTGAGATGTTACCTAACAGTCAAAAATCCTTTCACTCTGCTAAACGAGTCCCTAAATACTCATGGCTGCCTTTCTTTAAAAAGTGATTTTGATTACGGCCAAGGTATACATTTAGTGGAATCTAATTTTTGTTTGTATAAATATTTCACATTTCATAATCAAGGTGAGATGAGGCAGAGGGGAATAAAATGAAAATGAATGATTTATACTTCAAAAATGTTTTCAAGGTCAAAGATAAGATAAAAAGTTAACTGAGAGATTCTTTCTAGCACCACCCAATATGTGTATACCAAAAAATGAAGTAAGCTCTCAAACAGTGCAATTTATACATTAGCTCAAAGTGCTAAACAAGTTTCCTCAATTGATGGTGCTGAGTCTCTCATCAGGCATACACTTCCATGGTAATGCGTAGTAAGAGGGTCACTATGGATACGATTCATTTCCATTAAGATGAGGTCTCCATTAAGATGAGCACTAACAGAGGCGTGGACCTCCACAGAACTCTATCAGACTATTAAAAAACTAAGGCTGCTGTTCAGTAGGTAGGAAGCGTACCTGCAAATGAACCTCCTATTAAATTGCAATTCTGCTTCATAAAACTCCATTGGAGTAAAGTACATACTGACAGCAAAACATAGACATAGTTAGTGTTAACCCAAGGTGCCTCGATCCCCATTAGAGACATGTTTTTTTTTTTTTCCTCAATAGAGTAACTACTGCAAGTATAAGTGCACACTCTTGTTTAACAGAAATATATACAATGTATCTCTCTAAATTCTTTTCAAATGCATGTGGGATATTGAAACTTTAACATCCAGAAAATTTATTTTTTGAACTCATAAAATAATCCAGGACATCAGGAGAGAAGGCTCTAAAATGTAGGTGATAATGACGATGATGACAGCTATCAGTTTCTGCTTTGTTAGGTCCTGTACTAGGCCATTACACATAAAGTTTATTTATGTTTTCTACTTTCCAAAAATATTTAACTAGTATGGGAAATACCTGGCTTTAAGAAGAGTTGCCCAGAATAACTACAGAGGCTTTTCTTTCTCATTCAGTTTTAGGAATTCATGGAACATTGAAATAAAATCATTTGAGGGAGCTTTTTGGTAACATTGCAGACAGCTAAAATTACTGGATATTTAATTTATAATATTATATGCGATATTTTATTATATAATACATAAAATACACTATTTTGTTATATACGATACATATATGAAATGTTACATACAGAGAAACATACATTCATCAACTATTTTAAAATAATTTTATGACCCAAAAAGAAATTAAGAAATAACCAAAAGCTAGAAACTCACTGAATTCCAAAGAAGCAACGTACGGCTCTGGCCTTCAACTTTGAAAGCATGTATAAAACCATGTAAACTTGAACTTGAAATTACAGGGACTCATTGGGTCTGGGGGGAGCAAGAGAAAAATTTTAGAATCCAATCAAGAAAAGGGATTTGATAAGATACCCACATACAAACCTGGGATTCCAGCAGTCTATAATTCACCGTTAGGATAATTCAGAAATAAAAAATAATGCAAATACTCCTTACTCAATAATTAGTAAGGAAAATTACTTGCTAAGTCTTAGCACTTAAATAGAAAAATAACTCCACCATAGAATTTGTAACTATAAACAGGTCCTCTCATCGATTTAAAGCCTGAATTCATGATATCCAAGTGATCTAAAAAAGCTTAAGCTGATAATTTATTTTAATGTGTTTCTATTATGTAATGTCTTTAGGCACCTTGCTGAAACCCAAACCAAACCAGAAGAAAAAAACAAAATGAAACAAAGACAAAAGCCATAAAACCTTGCCTCAGAAGATATCACTGTCAAACCAGACCTCAACAAATTTACATTGATAAAGTTCCCAAAAATATAAGTTTGTAGTCAAAGCACATGCAAACACACACACATACCCAAAACACAAGGAAATGAAGCACCATGAGTAAAAAAGTAGAATTAGACTGTAAAAGTCTTCCTTTATTGGAATTACAGTAAGTCCCCTACATACGAATGAATACTGTTCTGAGAGTGTGTTTGTAAGTCCAATTTGTAAGTTAAATAAAGTTAGCCTAGGTACCCAACTAACACAGTAGGCTATATAGTACTGTACTGCAATAGGTTTATAATACTTTTCACACAAATGATACATAAAAAACAAAAAAAATTTAAGAAAACATTTTAAATCTTACAATACAGCACCTTGCACACACATGAAAATGTATGCCAGACATGTGAACTAACTTATGTGGCTGGACACGCAAACACATGTTCCCATCTTTGAAAGTTAGCAACTTGAAGTTTCATATGTAGGGGACTTACTATATATAGTCACTAACTATAAAATAAATATATAATATGCATATTTTAGTTTTAAAAAGATAAAAATATGAGAAAAGGTGATAATAATGAAATAACTATTCATATTTGAAAATAAACCAAATATTACTTATAGAAATAAAGATACAAATAAAATTAAAATTCAAGGAATTGAATATTTATTGACTATCAGGTAAGACACAGCTAAAGAGATCATTTACTTTTAGTATCAGATGAGACAGTTTAAAATAAAGAAAAACACAGCTAAAGAATTACTTTAAAAAGAGAGAGAGAGAGAAAGCTGAAGAAAGTATCCAGAATGTATCATAGAGAAATATAAAAAAGAGAGATTTTAAAACATAGAAGGAAGATTACGAGAATCTAACAAATATCTAATTTGAATATCATAAGGAAGGGAAAGAAACAATGAGGGAGAGGCAATATTTGAAGAAACTCATGTCTGACAGTTTTCTAGATTGATAAAAGAAGCCTAAGGTAAGATAAATAAAAAAATCCAAATTTAGACACACCAGAGTGAAACTGCTGAACATCAAAGATAAAGTCAGAATCTTAAATGCATCCACAAAGAAAAGAGAGATTCTTTTCAAAAGAACAACAATAAATTTCATAACTACCTTCTAAACAGTCAAAATGCAGGCAGAAGTCCAAAAAAATATGCTAAAGAATGAATTTCTTCAGGTTAAAAAAAAAGTGATTATCAGATGGAAATTCTGAAATGTAAGAGAAATGATAAGCATGTAAAATGTTTATAATATGCATATTATAGTCAAAATAAATGTTAGATGTATAAAACAAATATAATGATGTTTAATTTGTGGAGTAAAGAGACACGGTTAAAAATATTATAAGACAAAACAAAACTTAAGAGGAGAGTAATCTAGGTGAAAATGTTTTAAGTTTTTTGAATTGTTTGTGAAAAAAGTTAAATACATCAATGAATTTATACTTGATAAGTTAACTGTGTATGTTAAAACTTCTAAGATAACCAATAATGAATAGACACTGTGTTTATAAGTCTTATCTGGTAGAGGAAATGATTTTTTAAAGTTGAATTAATATAAAATAAGAAATGAGAAAAAAGATACAACGCGTAGACAGGATAAGTTTCAAAAGTAAAAAGAAGTAGAAATAATTCTAAATACGTCAGCAATAGGTGCAAATGGATTCAATGCTTTCGTTAAAACACAGAACTGTCAGACTTTTTAAAAACCCAAACTTTATGCTGTTAAAGAAATATTTAAACATCAAAATACAGAAGAATAGAAGTAAAAGAATGAAAACAAAACTTGTATAACTATATGAATGCCAGATAAAAATAAAACAAACCAAAATATCAGGTAAAAGAAACCTTATTAGCATTAAAAACAGTATTTGCAAATTACATATTGATAAATATTGACATTGTCTAAAATAAATGATTCTATAACATCAGTTCCATGTAGCTAAGATGGACTGAACCACAGGAAATAATAAATTTGTTCACTTTCTTATCGGGAGATTTGATGTTTAAAAATTGCTAAGTTTAAAGAAAATTTAAAAAGCAAAATTAAGAAACCACATCCAATACATATATGTATAAACACTGTACCCAATGTCAGTAAAATATGCTCTCTTTTCATGGACATACTGAACATTTATAGAAATCGAATAGATATTGGACTGCAAGTCTCAATGAATTACAAAGGATTACTATCAGAAAGTCCACATCAACTGTTGTTGTATATGTTTAGAAATGAAATTATTATGAGAAACTTTATGCTGTTAACTTGGACAGCATAAATGCAATGTAAAAGTTCCTAGAAAAAAAGAACATACCAAGACTGACTCCAGGAGAAACATAAAGCCTAAATGATCTCTAAAGAAATTGTCCTAACAAGAGAAATCGCAAGGAATCTTTGGAAATGATGGGAATATTCAGCATATTGATGATAGAGGTGTTTTCATAGGTATGGGTATGAGACAAAATTCGTCTTTAAATGAATGCAGCTTTTTGCACATAAATTACACCTGAATAAAATTATATTTAAATTGTTTTTTCAAAAGAGAAACTAGACCTAAAAAGTTTTGGTGAGTTTTACAAAATGTTTAAGAAATAAACAATTTCAAACTTACATAAACTGTCTCATAGAATATACTCTGTGAAGCAAGCATAACCTTGATAATAATATATAAGAAGTATTACATGAGAAAAAATCACAAGCCAGTGTTACTTATGAACCTATTAACAAACTGACAACACAGTAATAATAATAGTAATAGAATATAACACTTCTATGGTGCTTATTCTATGTTAAGCACTGTTTAAAGTGCCTTAAATGTGTTAGGTCATGTTTCCCCAAAACAACTCTATGTGGTATATTTTACAGATCAAAAATTTGAAATATATATAAAAAAAGTAACTTACTAAATATAGAGAGAACTGGAGTTCAAATTCAAATCTAGGTAATCTGGTTTTAAAGGTCACTCTAACCACTAAACCATACTTGTCATAATTATGAATAAGTTGAATTGTATAAAATCAAAATATACAACCAATATATTTAGAGATTAGAGAAGAAAAGTAATTGACCATGTTAATAGATGGGGAGAAATCATTTGATAGTTTAATATTCATTCACTTTAAGAAGGTTTTAGTTAACTATGATCAATTCTTTTATTCACAAATGTATGTTGTAAAACCTATGTCAAACATTGCAACTATTGGTAAAATATTGAAATGATTTCTTCTATGAGGTACAATACAGTGATACCTGCTTGGTTAATGACCATTTCTGATCAACATTGTCCTAGAATTCCTAGCCTGTGAAATATGGCAAGAAAAATTAATTTTTTAAAATTTTATGAGTCAACCAAAATGTTTTAACTATTCAGCATTTAAAAGCTTGTAACTATTCATAACCTACAGATAATTTGTCAGAATCATAAAGCTTTTATAAAGTTTGCTTACTAAATCAACATACAAAACTCATTTACATTTTTGTATTCTGGCAGCACAGAGGTAAAATGTAATCGATATTTGACTTACATTAACTGCAAAAATATAAAGTACCTTGGACATATCTAATACATATTTGCAAACATTTTATTGAGAAATTTACAAAATGTTATTAAAAGATTTAAAATGTTTTAAATAAATGAAGAGAGATGCGTAAATGAGTTAGAGAAATTATTATCACAGAGATATCTATGCTATGCTATACATATTGATCAATAGATTCAAAAAAATTCTACTTAAATTTTCAATAATGTTTACTTGAGTCTTGATACACTGAATCAATAACGTGTGCAGAAGACTAGAAGGCCACCACCAGCTTAGACAACCCTGAAAAATAAGAGCAAGGAGAGGGGGTCTGCTGCACCAGTTATAAAGAATTATTTTTTCTCTTTTATTAAAAATTAAGGTATAATTTACATACCATAATATTCACTATTTTAAAGTGTGCAAGTTAGTGGTTTTTAATGTATTCACAACATTAAGTAACTACCACCACTGTCTAACTCTGGAATAATTCCATCATGCTGTAAAGAATCTCTCATCCATTAGCAGTTACTACCCATTTCCTCTTAGCCCCAGTCTCTGGTAAATACTCATCTACTTGCTGTGTCTATGGATTTGCATATTCTTGACATTTCAAATTAAGTGGAAATATAAAGTATGTGGTCTTTTGTGTTTGGCTTCTTCAACTTATGGTATTTTTAAGATTCATCCATATTGTGCCCATATCAGTATTTTGTGTTTTTTTATGGCTGAATAATATTCTGTTGTAAGAATCTGTTGAAACCACATTATCTAGGTTATCTGTTGTAAGGATATATCACATTTTGTTAAATCTTTAATAAGTGGGTTGACATTTACTTTGTTTCTACTCTTTGGCTATTGTGAATAATACTACTATTTACATTCATGTATATGTTTTTGTCTCAGTTGTTGGGAGAAATAGGATTAATAGGTCACATGGTAGCTCTATGTTTAACTTTTGAGCAACCATCAAACTCCTTTCCACAGTGATTGAGAGTTTTATATTCTCACTAGCCATACACAAGCTTTCCAATTTCTCCACATCCTTACCACCACTTTTGATTGTCTGGTTGTCGCCATTTTACTAGGTGTAAAGTGATATCTCATTGTAGTTTTAATTTGCATTTGTCTAATGACAAATGAGCGATTTTTCGTGTGCATACTGGCTGTTTGTCCATCTCTGGAGTAATGCCTATTCAGATCCCTTGCCCATTTAAATAAATTTTTTGGTTATTTGTCTTTATATTGTGAATTGTAAGGTTTAAAAAAAATTCTGGAAACAAGTTTCTTATCAGATATATGGTTTAGAAATATTTTCTCCTAGTCTGTGAGTTTTCTTTTCACTTTTTAAATACTGTTTTTTAACAACATTTTTGGATAAAGTTCAATGTGTCTATTTTTTCTTTGATTGCTTATGCTTTAGATACATTTAAGAAAATTTTGAATGATCCAAACTCACAAAAATTTGTACCTTTGTTATTTTCTAGGTGTTTTATAGTTTCTAGCTCATAAAATTTAAGCCACTTTGAGTTAATTTTTGTTTATAGTGAAAGGCAGAGACCAGAATTGATGCTATTGCATGTTCCAGTTGTCCCAACACCATTTGTAAAAAAATAAAAACAAAAACAAAACTATTATTTCCTCATTGAATTGTCTTATTATCCTTATCAAATAAGTATTTTAAACTATAGTAATTAATATTGTATTGGCCCAGTAATGAATAAATTGACAAACAGAATGAAAAGCCTAGTTATACACTCAAACATACATATATGCATTTATATGTATATATAAAATGAAAAACAGGCACGTCATGGCAAATTAGTCAGGTATAGATGGACTTTTTAATAAGTGCTGCAAAAAAACATATAAATAGAAATAAAATAGATCATTGCCTCACGTCTAAGGGAAAAATCAACTCTAAATTTTCTATAAACAAAGAGCAAAACTATACAAATTTTAAAAGGACAAAAGGGAAAACTTTTATGCTTTTATACAAAATAAAATTTCTTTAACGTTACTCTGAAAGTACAAACTGTAAAAGAAAAAATTATCAATTTGATCTGATTAAGATTAAAAACATTTTCATCAAAAGATATCATAAAGAGAGTGAAAAAACAAGCCAGAAATGTACACACACATGCATATATTTAATTCCTCAAAATTAACAAGTAAAACATAAACAGCCCAGTAGATAAATGCAGTTTCACAAAACAGGTAATGTATTAATGGCCAACACACATGTGAAACAATGTTCCTTCTCATGGGGAAATGAGGCAATGCAAATTATAATCATAATGAGTTCCTTTTCGCATCAGATTATCAAGAATATAAAAGCCTGATAAAAGCAAGGCTAGCTAGAAGGTATATTAAAAGGATAATGTGAGAACTTTTAACTTGAGTGTGCATTGATACATCCTTCTCTGGAAAATTATTTGGCATTATAAAATAAAGACAAATTTGCATATTTCATGGTTCTTCAGCTCTTCTAGGTAAATATCCCAAAGTCCATTCTATGTGTAATAAACTAAAAATAACCAATGTATATTTAACAAAAAAATTAAAATTTGTCTTATAGTTATACACCGAAATACTTTAACACTGAAAAATAAATTAATTACACATATATTCCATATAAGGCACAATATGGAATAATCAAACTTCATAATTGTGAGCAAAATAGCTCAACAACAACAAATTGCATGTTTGCATTCCACTGACAGGAAGTTCAAAAACACACAAAGCAAACAACGTATTGTCAAGGTCACAAATATATGTGTTAAAACAAAATGGCAGGGGAATGACAAAATTCAAAATTCAGAATAGTGCTTCCCTGTGAAGGGACTGAGAAAGGGTACAATTGACTAGACCCATAAACACTCCACAGTAATGGCAATGTTCTTATATTCTATGTCTTTCACTGAATTGTGCATATTATTATTCCTTATATTATGCACCATTTAGAAAATCTTTTCAGTGTTTAATAAAAACAATGTTTTAAGAAGTTTAGGGAAGATACTTGTCCCAATACTTAACACCAAAGTCTAGGCTCTTCATACACATCAGATTAACTAAAAATGGACATTGTATAAGTAGTCCATGGTATAATAGTTACCAAATTACATAATTAATAAGCTTACATATTCAGAAACAATAAGAGTTTTCCCCCAGACTTTTAATTTTCGTGAATTTTGAATGGAAAAAAGTTGAAAGAATATGATATTCTTTCTCCTTCTCTCTCTCTCTCTCTCTCTCTCTCTTTCACTCTCTCCCTCTCTCTCATATCACTTTGTATTTTTAAAATTTATTTTGTTATAATCCATTACAGTCTCAGATTTGGCCAGTGGCATCCTCTTCAAGCAGGGTCTTGTGTTCTCTTGGAATGAGACCATTAGAATTTGAATGCTTCCTTGCATATCGCATAACATGATATTCTAGGCTTACTTTGATTTCTCTACCCAGTGGAACAAATATTAACTTTTCATTGAAAGTAAACATACCTTCTATGCTATTACCACTGTTTGCTAATTTATTATTTTTTGAAACTGTCTCCTGATTTAGTGGATACATATTAAGCGTCTGTCATAAACGGCTTTTGTTGAAAGAAATTTGCTTACAAATAAAATCTGTTTGCTTTAATTAATTTGAATTTAAAATTAACTTTTTAAAATAATTGAGCACTTAAACTATATCTTATCCTCCTTCATCCTCCTACCGAGTTTGGTTAAGTATAGATGCTCAATTAATATTTGTCAACTGGCATTAAACACCAGCACAACTCTGTGTTGTGTGTGTGTGTGTGTGTGTGTGTGTGTGTGTGTGTGCGCGCGCGCGTACGCGCAAGGGCACACACGTGAACTGAATTGAAATACCCCAGAATGAGTACCAGAAGAGGTCTGTAAATTAATGGAAGGCACATTTCATCTTTATCTTTCCACTTAAAAGCTGATTGGCCTCTAATTTTCAAGGTTATCACCCTTGTCTGAGAACTGAAGGGGCTTGCAATGCTCCTCACAAACGCAGTTGTTGACTTTCAAACAAGGATCTTCTCTCTGGCTCCTGCTCCTGTGGCCCCCCCCCACCCCAAACCAGTGGGTTTTTGAGTGACTTATGCTTCAGTGGCTGAAATGATTGGAGCTGACTCAAACACTACAGGCAGGGCTCACAGCCACACTCTCAGCCTAACTTATGTAAACATTGTTCTGATGACAGCATTCTCCTACCCCATCTGCAGTTGCAAGGGAATCCATTATTTTTCCAGTCCCGGGGGAAGAAAAAGGTCTCGGGCATCATTACTTCTAGGCAAATGTAACTGACTCCACCGCATACCTTAATTTGCTTGCCATAATTATAGGTCGCTCACCCGCTTTGTTATTTTCAACAACTCTCACCACCAACGCCCCCCACCCGCCTTTTTTTATTCTTATCAATAATAAATGGAGCTCGTGTATCACGCTGCTGTAATATTTGGACATTATGAAAATGCTAATAATAACAAGGTAGCGTCAGCAACACCCTAGTTTTATCAGCTGGTCAGATGCTCTATTAGGCAGCCAGTGAGGAGTTCAAGCAAATTGGTTATGTTAATGTCCTGTAGTACTTGGAAAAGATGAGGAGTTGGCAATTAATTTTTTCCAAGCTGCAGGTCGACAGGCAAATTTATATTCTTCTCTCTCTGTGGGATCAAGCTCAGAGAAGGTGAGGTAAAAAAGTGAGCTTCAAGTAGCTTTCCAGGATCTAATTGAACGGTGCTAAATAAAGCCTGGAGAGGAGAGGGAAGAGGGGAGAGGGTGCCCCCGACAATGGGCAAGCGGTGCTCTTCCCCATTCATTCCGCTGACAGGGCTTTTGCAACTTAAACCTGTTTTATTAATTATGTTTGACATTTCCTTAATTAGTTTCATTTACATCCCATCAGCCCCTACCAGACAATTGCTCCATACATCATTTTACTAGAAAAGTGTGATGCCTACAGAATTATAACAACAACAGACAATTTTATGTAACATACAGAAAATTAGTGGACAGTCCTTTTCATTTTACATGGCTGTATAGAAAAGGGTGGGGGGAATTCATCTGGAAGTCCTTTTTTTTTTCTAAATTTCTAAGATACACTTATTTAAAGAGTTAAAAGTATCCAAATTGTATATTCATATACTCAAGTTTATTATCCAGCTGTGGGTTTCACCAAATCTTAAAAACTGCTCTTAAATAAAAAAGACATAAGCCTGAATAAACGAGGTAGGGCCACAAACATATTAGGAATTTCTTTAGTCCTTGCAACCTAATGTCCCCTGCTCTCACCTGTCAAGTGTACCTATTTGCTATGTGGAAACTCAGCCAGAACTCAGATGCAAAATCCCCAGGCTTACCAAGGCTTTAGGTATGAGGAAGAGCAAAATTAAATTGATTGAACAAATAGATTAATGAATGAATAAATTGGGAGGCCCAGGTCCTCATCTTATCCGCCCAGATTTACTTTGTGACTATGAGTCATCTAACCCCCTGGTTTTACTATAAGAACAGGGAATAATACAATATATATGGCAAGCATTTGTAAGCATGAAGCACTATGGTCATCTAAGGTACTATTTTGGTTGCTATTCAGGTCTTAGTTCTGTGACAGAGGTGTCTTGCAGGACTCGTGATGCCTGTAACAGTGAGTCTGTGCTTTAAGAGTCTGTGCTTCCAGTCCACAAACTTTTGGCACAGGGCCCCAAGTCTTATTCCAGGTTCCCA
Source organism: Tarsius wallacei (assembly GCA_963574415.1). Classification (NCBI taxonomy): domain Eukaryota; kingdom Metazoa; phylum Chordata; class Mammalia; order Primates; family Tarsiidae; genus Tarsius; species Tarsius wallacei. Next base: position 8,690 of record CAUYQG010224163.1, on the reverse strand, counting down.
CACAAGGTTCTGATTCCAAGATAATAGTTCTATCTCTTGTGTGGACAAAGGGCACATTCCACTGTCCCTTGTCTTGCTTGAGTTTGTTGGGCTTGACTCTGTCCTTATTGTACCTTCCTGATTCTCACTCTCATAGCTGCCTTCTTCCAGCCTGACCACATGGAACAAACCCGTTTTCCTCTCTGTCAAACTTCCCTGCATGTAACCTCTACTACCCAGGTCCCAGAGAGGTATTTGCATTCAATGTATAATCAGAGTCAATAAGAGATGAATGACCTTTGCCAAACTGTATTTTGCCAAATGACTAAGGATGCTAAGTATTGGCTATTAATTAACACTACCAGTTAACCAAAACTATGTAGAAAGAAGTCTTCCTGATGACTATCACTACTAATACAGCTTACACTACTTTCCTTCCCAGAAGTTATTGTGATTTTTTATTGAAATTATAATCGGGACCGGGCTCGGTGGCTTAGCCCGTAATCCCAGAACTTTGGGTGGCTGAGGTGAATGGATTGACTGAGCCTGTGGGTTCGAGACCAGTCCAGTCACCTTGGCGAGACCTCGTCTCTACAATAAAATTAAAAAATTAGCCGGGTGGGGCAGCACACGTCTGTAGTTTCGGCTACTTGGAAGGCTGAGGCGGAAGGATCGCTGGAGCCCAGCAGGTCGACGCTGGGGTAGCCATGAGTGTGCCGCTGCACTCCAGCCTGGGCGACAGAGTGAAACTCCAAGCCACACAAAGAAAAAAGAAAAAGAAAAGAAAAGAAATTATAATTGGGAGTTATGACAGCTATTGGTTCTACAATGTTGTATTGGGTCCATCAAGGTGACTGCATGGGGTGGCTCTTCTGCACTCATGGTGCATGTTTCAGGCTGAGCTTCAAGTAATTGGTAACTTTATTAGGTTAACCCATAACACATTAAAGAGTATCTATGAAACAGTATTATTGCATCATTCTACTGGCTACATTTTCTTTCTTAAGTATCCTCCTCTTTCTAGATTTCTGCCATTAATCACATCCACTTTTCTTTTTTACTCGGAAGAAAAGAAACAAAAATAAAACTACCATTTTCTCCTATGGGCTCTTCTAATTTATAGTTTACTTTTCTTTTGATTTCACCACCAGAACAAATCATCAGTATGTACTGTAATTTGTTCCTTTCTCTGTTCTTTACAAGCTTGTTCCTTATAAACTCACTTGAACTTCCACTACTGATTTAAGATTCCTGAAAGTCACCACTTGCATCCTAATTAACAACTACGATTTCAGTTCTTATGTCTAGTTTTTTGTGACTTTCATGGGAAACCAGCCCTTCTTTCTTGATACTCAATGTTTTCTTCTCCTCTTTTATCCCTTCTAATCCATAAAAAAAAGAGTCCTCTGCACAAGAAGCAGTTATTGAAAGTTCACCAGAAAAAAGGTAAAATTCTAATCCTTCAAGAGTTGAATCAGAAGAGGAAAATGAATGTGTAAACATGGATGTTAGCGTACGGAGAATGATGCAAGTATTTCTAAAGGCCTATGATCATTTCCCCAGTCCAGCCAGCATTTCAGTAGCTCTATTCCAATAGTAAGCTTAGTGTTTTTCCACAAGTCACCTGGTTCACTGGCCTCTTTTTTTTTTCTCCTCCAACTCCTCTCTTATCGAATACATTCCCAACTACTGATTATTATTCTCTAAGTTGGTTTTAACCTTGACTTTTTCCAATGTTTCCTTGTCTGATGATATCTCTGAAATACTAAAAATGATATCTTAAATGCCTTCTGAATCCCAGCAGGTCCTGCCTCTAGTCCCTTCTTTCTGCTGAGGCCAGCCTCATCTTGTTCACACCCTGTTTCATCCATTTCACTCTCTCTCCAAAATTTGGAATGACTTCACTGCCTGTTGAGTAACACATCAAAATTCTTAATCTAAGACATATAGCCCTTTCCAAAATGACTCCACTTTTCCATTTACTTTTCTGATCATCCATTCTAAATAATGATATCTACATGGATAATCACACCCTGGGTTTTATCATCTCTTGCTTTGGTTGGCACTATTCCTCCCAGCTGCTGTTTTCCTCACACAATTGTCCACCAATCTAGCCTCATGCCTCGAGCTCAGTTTCCTGTCCCCCAAGCAGGGGCTCTCCAACTCACTCAGAGAACACCCCTCATTTGACTTCTCATTTCTTCCCACCCGCACTCTTTACTTCTCTTGCTCTGAACTTGGAACACTCTTGTCATTTTGAACCAATATTTTCTACCTCCATTTTTATCTAACTTGTTAGCTGTTTATGCCTTTTTCCCCCAACAAGATTGTAAGCACTTGTGTTTCTATATATTTATTGTCTGCATAGCACATTTCTGGTGCTCATTAAATACAGATGAAGGGCAGGACAGGATGTTATGCTTATCTGTGCTAATACAAATTAACTGGTGGTTCAGCATACACTGGTGCTCAGTAAATACATGACATGTAAGAATTAACACCTGCAGAAAAAAGTTACAAAATCAATAGACTGTGATAAGATCTACACTGTCATGAAGAATCATTTATAGAGCTATCAGGTCACTTTTTAATGTAAATTATTTACTTCATTTTGCTTACATAGACACTTAAAGGGGAGGTGTAATTCTGTTCTTGTAACTGCCCACCAAGAGAATTATCACTAACATTTTTCTAGGTACCAAACACTGGGCTAGATACTGTATGTACATTATTTCAAATTTGTACAGCACAAAGTAAATATCTTTATGTTTTATATAGATAAAGACAATTAAGATTTAGAAGATACAAACTTTCACAACACCATAAAACTATGTTAAATATCAAATACTTGAGTTGATATTGGAATTGCATCAGCCTGATTGTAAAATGATGTCCTTTCGACTATATTGTGGGCTACTAATCATATTACAAATCTAACAAATCATATTAACTTTGTAATTGCTCAGGATGGTGCTGATTGAGAATGAGATCTAGCACTGCTTATAACAAAAGTATAATAATAGCTAACATTTGTTGACTATTTATGATATGCCAGGTCCTGGTCTAAGAGCTTTGCTTATGGTTGCATTAAATGCTTCAATCACGTCTACCACATTAGACAGGCACTATGATTCCTACCTCAAAAATAAGAAATCAAAACACTGAGAGTTTTGGTTAATGGCCAAGGCCATACAACCAAGAAGTGGCAGACCTGATCTGATTCAGGCAGGATGCCTCTAAGGCTTCTCAACAATGGCAGCAGCTCAAGAAATGTATTTCTCCATTGGCAGAAAAGAAAATACCTATAAAACCTCTATAGGGAAGCCCTTAGGCAACAACTCAACTGCTTTTTACATTCTTTGTTTATGTTCATACCCCATTGCACTCCTTAGTAATGAGAAGCATTTTATGCTAAATCAACCCTTATATCATTTTTTTTTTCACCTGACTAGCGCTGTTTTTCTCATAGTACAGAGGAAAGTAAAGCAGAGGGGGAAACTATTTATAGTCACCCAGCAAATCAGGATTTAAGAAAAGAAGAAGAAGGGGGAGGAGAAGGAAGAGAAAGAGAAGGAGAAAGGGGGAAGGAAAGGAAGGAGGGAAGGAAGGAGGTTTCCTATCTCTGGAAACTCTTGAATCCATTCTTGCTTGCGACACTCCTATTCTTTGTGGTGTGCAATTATTTACCATTTTCATCTTCTTCAACTAACTGTCTTGTGTGTTCCAGATATCAGATCATAGAGATCTCTTTCTGTTCTACAAAATCTATTTTAGTACTTCTATTTTAGATTTGCAAAATGGAGCTTCAGAAAAAGTACTTTTGAAAAGCCTTGCATCCAGGGAGGTAGGGCAGGGGCTATTTAGGAGACCACATGAAATGTGAAAAAGACAACTGAGGTCATGATACCCAGGACCACTAAGGCCTCTTTAGGGGTCATGGTGATAGACTTAAATAGTATTTTTCTATACCCGATAGTTATTTTCTGCCTTCTTACATTTCTCCTGAATTATTAGTGATACAAGCTTATTACACAAAGTCGTAAGCCTATAACTTTTGTCTGTCATAAACTTGAAAGTGGCCTTATTTTGGTGTCTGAATGGAGTGAGATCTGATGTCTGTCTTCCAATGCTTCAGAAATCTGGCTGAAAAATAGTATAAACTATGAATTCGACAACCTACATGACTGTGTTCATCTAAAAGTGCTACTAAAGCTGTTTACCTTCAAGGTGCAACTGCAGCTGATGATTATTAAGTCTAAATCAATATAAATTTCTTCCACCCCATTTTGTCTTACAATGTTATACAATACATTCTTGAGACTTTATTGGGTGAATACTGACTATGCCTAGACAGTGTCCTAGGTAGTAGGGGTGAAGACAGAAATGTCTTTAGTGCCAAGGAATTTATGTCATCCTGGGGAGTGCAGGTAAAATAAGGAAAAATAGCATCTAAAAGTGAAATGGCATTAGGAGAGTGCCTAGTGTGAGTGGGAGACAAGGAACATCAGTCTGGTCAGCTAGGGAGGGCAGAGTGGATGCCCTTGGAAGAGATAAGCTCTGCCAAGACGGGGGTTAAGAGGGAACATTTAAGATAGAGGGAATGGCAAGTGCAGAGCCCTTCAGTAGTAAAGAGATTGGTGTGTTCAAGGCAAAAGAAGCCAGTGTAACTCAAACAGAGTGAGCAAGAAGAGAAGCACAAGAAGACATGGGTGGTGGACCTTTGGAAATAATTTTGAGCTCAATGGAAAGCCATGGAGGACGCATTTGTTTTATTTCAGAACAATTAAAATATCAGCATCAAAAAGATACAAATTTAAATTAGAAAATAATATCAATGATAACGTAAGTTTAATGCAATTTTTTGTTTTGTTTGGGTTCCAAAATCTTATGAACATCTGATGGGAAAAGGCTTGGTTGAACGCTTAAGGGTTAGCTCTCTCCCCCAACGCCCAAATTATGGTTAGCTGTATCCCCCAGGAGTTTATGAAGGGATTAGAAAGAAAATAATTTGAAAATGTGTTCTAAGTTAAAGATTGATAAGTTGCACCATAGTGTTTTGTTGTTGTTGTTGTTGTTGTTTGTTTTTTGTTTTTTTTTTCTTTTTGTACCCAAGAAACCCCTTCTGCAACTGTTGGAAAGAAGCTCTGAAAAGCGTAAAGACGTTCACATTTTTTGGCGCCTCTAACAACTTCAAGTACTGGGCTTGGGAATTAATTTTTTTCCTATTCTTAAGTAAGATCCTAGGGGTCACTGACGGCCTATGATGTCTGTTACTCTCAAAACGTAGGACTCATTCACTAACTTAGGATTCTGCTGAAATTCAAAAGAGACAATGCAAGCATCCAAGGCAATTAACTGCCTGTACCATTTTCCATAAAACACTGTGCTAGTTTACAAAGGGCTGTAAGAGATCTGAAATATCATCAAATGGTGAAAAATCAAAATATTTTGCTGTCATATGCTGTCACATACTGTCAGAAAGCCTTGTGTTACGGCCACAGTCAAGTTGAATCCGATTAAAAGATCAGCAAACAAGGCAGGTTTAGGGGTATTTGACCTCATCAGTGCTGTGCCTGAAAGTACCTGTCAGTGTTTCGGTTGTCCTATGCTGTGACACTATTGCTTATGCAGCTTGCCAATGGATCTGCCTGATGACATCCTGGAGAGGAAACAACAGATTGATGTGTTCAGTTTTCTATTTTCAAATACTGTTCAGCGCTGCAAAGATGGAGCTTAAATTTAATTCCAATTACCAGTTCCACAAACAATGAATTATTCAAGATAAACTGCCCAGTTTTACTGAAGCATGTGGGTAATATGCATATGTTTGCTCCTATCTATACATATGTGGACTGGGATGGAGCCATTAAGTTATCTTATCGTCAGTTTATTAGAATTCATAACAATATGTATTTCAAAAAAACTGATCAATATTTGCTGAGTTGGGGTTGCAAAACTCACTGAAACTTTCCAGCTCCAAATATACATGTGTGTTCATTTAAAAAACTTTAAAACTTTAAATAAGTCAAATAAAAATTTTTGTCTTGTAAGCAAGGAAAAGAAGCTTTATGTAAGATGTGTGTGTATGTGTGTGTGCGCTCGTGCTTGCGTGTTTATGAATGGGGTGGAGTAGTTAGAATAATAAAAACTAATATTTTTCTTTTTCTTTAAACCAGTCTAATATTGCACTCACATATGTAGTGATGTCACAGCTTTGTCACATCATGAAGTTAGTGAAATTAAAATTTTAACCAGTTTTAAGATGAAATAAAGTCTTTCTTTTTATTGTGATTCACATAGGAAAAATATACACTCTACTTTCAGCAACTCTGTCCCACGAATTTTCACATATTTGCCTTAGGCAAAACTGAATTTTTTTGTCCTTGTTTAAAATTTTCACATTTCACAGGGAAAGAAAAAATTGTGCATAGCTAGAGCATGACAGTTTCCCCATCTGTGAGAAATTGCTCTAAAAACACTGATGTAAGTTTAAAAATGTTTCTATTTTTACAAACCCTCAATTTTTTAAGTATTTTTTACTGGATTATAAAGATATACAGAGAAAATTAGATAGATAGTAAAGTTAGATACATTTTCTTAGTTAACACAGTTTTGTAACTACACCAATAAATGGCACCTGAGTCCCTGTCACGCCAACTCCCTATCACAGTTTCAGTTCTATGATTACCGGTTAGTTTTGTCTGCTTTGAACTTTATATATGTGGAATACTACTGTTTGTTCTCTTTGTGTATGGTTTCTTTCACTCAACATTACGTTTGTGATGTTTATCCATGCTGTTATGTTCAACGATGGTTCATTCACATTGCTATATAGTGTGCTATTGATCACTTAGACCACAATTTATCTATATGATCTACAGTTGATGAATTTGGGGGTCAGTTTGTTTAATTTCTATTGCAAATAGCATTGTTATAATTCTTACTGTTCATGTTTCTTAGTACACAAAAGGGTATACCTCTAAGGAATATACTATAAGTGGAATCGATGAGCCACAGAACATGAACTATCCACTATAGTGGATAGTGTTAAACAGTTTGCTAAAATCATTGCACAAATTTACACTCCTAGCACATGAGAGTCCCAGTTCTGCATTTCTGCCAACATTTGGTATGGTTAGTCTTTTAAATTCAGCTGTTTTGATGGTTGTTCTGTGGTACCTCAATGTGATTTTAGTAAAATTATCATGTGACTAATGAGTTGTTCATCTTTTCTTGGATATCCTCTTTTGTAAAATGTCTGCTCCGGTCTTTTTGTTATTTTTATTTTTGTAGTCCATTTTTCATTGCCACCCAATTTTTAGACAATGTTCTTTTTGTTCAGTACTTTTTGTGTTCTGTTTAATAAACCTTTGCCTCCAAGATTGTGATGAAATTCTACCATGTTATCTTCCAGAAACTTTCTTATTTTACTTCTCACCTTTAAATCTTCAAATCATCTGAATTTGGTATGAGATGGGGATTTGGTTTATTTTTTCTATTAATAATAGTCATCTAATCCCATACCATTTGCTGAAAAACTCATTTTTCTTACCACTGCATTGAAGTATCACCTTTATTGTAGTCAAGTCACCATATATGCATTTGTCTGTTTCTGTGTTCTTTGTTGTTTTGTTCCATCAGCCTATTTGTTCATGCTTGTACAAATGCATTATTTTCTTAATTATCAAAAAATTATAATATTGTGATGTCTAATAGTTTAACTCACCTAATTTTTAAAAAATTCTCTATCTTTCGAATTATCATACATATTTGTGAAACAGGGTATTAATCTCCACAAAGAACCTTTTATGATTTTAATTGGAATGACATTGAATCTACAAATCAATTTGGGAAGAAATAACTTCTTTATAGTATGGAAGCTTCCATCTATTAGCTTGATATGTTACTCCATTTTTTTAGAACATTTGCATTTATCTCAATTTTTAAAATACTTTTTAGAAGTCTCACACATCCTTTGTTACATTTATTCCTGGGTATTAAATCTTTTTATTGCTATTGTTACAAATAATGTTATCAAATTTCATTTTTAAATGAACTTTCAAATGTATAGAAACACAATTGATATTTTTTAATTGATTCCATATCTAGTAAAATTGCTAAATTGACTTAATGTTTTTACTTTTTGTAGGTACTATGGGTTTTCTATGCAGATAATCTACTTTCTATGTATATGACAGGGTTTTTTTTACATCGTAAATCTTTATATCTTCTATTCTTACCTTATTGCACTGTCTAGTACCTCCAGAATAATGTTAAATTAAAATACAGCAGTCATCTCTTGTAATCTCAGAATTTCAGGGAATAGCTTTCAACTAAAATTGGAATTTGCTATAGATTGTATGGACATTCTTTTCCCGATTTACCAACTTCTCTTCTAAGCAAAATTGTTATGCCTATTGGAGTTTTTATTCATAAATGGCTATTGAATTTTATCATATGAGATGTTCATATTTCCTCTACTGTTAATGTAGAGAATTACATGAATTATTGATTTTTTTAGTTAAAACAATCTTGCATTCTGGAAAAAAGGTCAACAGTGCATGATCATCTTTATTTAATATATGAATGGCTGGGCTCGGTGGCTCAGCCTGTAATCCCGTGCTTTGGGAGGCTGAGGTGAGTGGATTGCCTGAGCCCGCGGGTTCGAGACCCACCTGGGCAACTTGGCGAGACCTCATCTCTACAATAAA